>RJWH01000538.1:0-295518 GCA_004363575.1 Solenodon paradoxus
CCCTCCTCCCCTCCCACTTTTTCACTATTAGGTTCCATCTCTCAGAAAGGTCACCCTGATTACCCTAAGTAGCCCTTCATCCCATTACTGTCCTATCCATTCCTTTTTAGCACAGTCACTCTTTGCTCAAATATTTAGAGTCTAATGCAAAACCTGCCATTCTTGAATACTTGCTAGGCAAGAACTGTGTGTGCCCAGTACCTGGCAAAGTGATACTTAATGATCACAATTACAGTTCTGAATAGTATTTTGCAGTAGCTTTAAGTGATTGTTCTCCAAATTATTTTGTTAGCTCCTAACACATTATGTCAGTGAAGTAACAAGTTTGTTTCGTGTGGTATTTATTCACAGAACCATACAGGTTTTTATAGTTAAAGAAGTAGTGCCTTATTCCAAATTATTTGCATACCCTTTCAGTATGCCTTTTGTGATAGATTTCCTCTTCTTTCTTAATCAGTGATTTGTCCTAATTCGACAGTTATTGTTTTGTCTTAAAAACAGGAGATGTTATGAAATTTAGTAAGATCTTTTATGCACTTTAAGCACACGCAGAGACACATTTTAATGACTATATCTATCCAGAATCTATCCTGCTTTTTGGCATCCTACAGATATCACCTTTGTTGTGTGTTTATGTGTCTTTAGAGACAGAATTTGTTTAAAAAAAAAAGTCTTGACCAATGTGTTTTCATACATATGTAGATCAGTCAACTTCATTTCATTGACTAAATGGATTTAAATTTTATGATAGATAAGAACAGGTAGCGAAGTAGAATTTATTTTAATATATGTAAAAGCTGTACAGATCACGTCATCATTAGAAATAGATGTATATTTAGAGTGAAAAAAATCTCAATTTAGTTTAAACAAAGTGAAAAATCCATTGGTGAAATCAGGTGTCAACATATATGAATATTTAAATAATCTAGAATCGATGCTTTTCCAATTGAGGTGAAATGAAGAGAGCAAGTCTTTTGAAAACAAAGCCCACCAGGTTTCATGTGACTCAGCTGGAGTGTGTACATATGCTTATGTGTATTTTCCTCTTATTTCTAATATAACGAACGCGAATATCACCTTCTTTAAATAGAACTGGAAATGCCAGTTAATTAAATTCCAATTTCTGGGTGTCAAGGATCTTCCATTTCGTGCTACCTATTCCATTAGAGGAGATAGCACTCAGGTGCTTAAGGACTATTTTTTCAGTGAAAGCCCTTGAGAATGCTAGATTGCCAATGACTGTTTTCTCCTTCTCCAGGAGAGCGCACAGCTGCTACAAATGCCGTCAATGCAGTTTTACAGCCGCGGACACTCAGTCACTACTGGAGCACTTCAACAGCGTCCACTGCCAGGAGCAGGACACAACTACAGCCAACGGCGAGGACGATGGTCTCGCCGTGTCCACCATCAAGGACGAGCCCAAAATTGACCTCAAGGTCTATAGTCTGCTCACTCCAGACTCTAAAATGGGAGAACCGGTTTCCGAGAGTGTGGTGAAGAGAGAGAAGCTCGAAGATAAGGAAGGGCTGAAAGAAAAGGTCTGGACTGAGAGTTCAAGTGATGACCTTCGCAACATGGCATGGAGGGGGACAGACATCCTGCGGGGCAGTCCGTCATATACTCAAGCCAGCCTGGGGCTTCTGACGCCTGTGTCCAGCACCCAAGAGCAGACGAAGACTCTAAGGGACAGCCCCAATGTGGAAGCTGCCCATCTGGCGAGACCTATTTATGGCTTGGCTGTGGAGACCAAGGGATTCCTGCAGGGGGTGCCAGCTGGTGCAGAGAAGCCCGGGACCCTCACTCAGCAGTATCCTGCGTCGGGAGAAAGCAAGTCCAAGGATGAATCCCAGTCCCTGTTACGGGTAGGAAGGTTTCATTTTTAAACGATTCAGCTCTTGAAGGGAAAACGAGGGGACGCACAGGCTCTAGAGGTAGCGCAAGTCTTATGAAGTGAAGCGAAACCTTTCTATCAGCCTGGGAATTGGTATTTATAAGGTGGAAGTAGCAGAAAGTAGCTGACGTGTATTTGCACGTACTGGTCACATACTTGATTCCGGGGAAGGCAGTCATTTGTCATTGCTCTTAGCTGGGTCATCATTCCCGGTGATTATGCAAAATCACAAGGCCGCATTTGGAGAAGGGAAGGTTCAGAATACCGGGAGGATGCCCATCTGTGATGTTAAAATGATGAAATGGCTTTCACATTTTAAGGTGACATGACAGCAAATGGTTAATAAGGAAATGACAGATTTAAATCATTCAAAATGCAAAGCCGTGGTGAGATGCTCACCTAAAACTGTAGTGTTGTATAAAATTCACAGTATGTTTATGTAGAAATGAAGGTGTTGGTTGTGGCTATGGTGCCATGAAGAGGGAAAAAAATGGTATAAATCTAAACTGTGAACGATGTGAGGCGGGTCCAAAGAAGAGGACCATGCGTTTTGTAGCATCTGGTTCTTTTAGGGAAAAAGACAGAGTCCCGTGTGGGAAATCAAACCAAACCTTCGAGTTTGATAAGATCCTTGATCGCTGTCTTCATGCAGTGGAGACTCAGAAATATTTCAGATTTTGACAATTCACAAGCCCCCAAGAAGTAATGTTTGCTTTTTTGCCTAAGGCTCCACTGCTTCGACATTTCACCTTGATTTTGAGAAAGTCTTGAGCTTTCTGGGTGATTTTGAAGCTTTGTTCCTTCATAGAATGTAGGATCAGAAACCAGCTAACCTTTACAAAAGACCCCGTTAAGAAATATGGTTCAGCCTTCCCAGTGCTTTGACCTGCAGGTCAGAGACTATGGAGGTCTCTCTGGATGTATTCTAGAGAGAAAGCTTGCTCTTTCCAATGTCTGCTTGACTACTCTTCTCGTTTCCTGCAGACTCCCTGAAGCCGGTCTGTGCTTCCCAGGTATTCTCTGATGGGGTTGAAAACTGCCCTTTAGAGGTGTGCAGTAATTATAAAGCTGTTACCTTTGCCTTCTGCATTCATGCCCTGGAGCTAAGAGAAGGGCTTGAATGCAGAAAGGCAGTGCCCCTGTACATTGAGAAACAGAAACCTTCCTACAGGGAAGCAGCAAATTTATTAAAAGTAACTTTGGAAAGAAGAGAAATAGATCCTGTGCCCTTTAAGAGACTGCTCAGTTCAGAGGACTTATTTTAGATAAACAGACATGGCTCTGCCCCCCCACCCTTATTTTTAAAAATAATTTTTATTATTTACTTAGCATATCAAGACTTCTGGCTCAGATGGTTTCTGGTTATAAGGCAGAAGTAAAATGCCTTACGTTTTCTCATTTCGTATTTCATCTTGAGAGTGGGGTGTAATTATAACTCCAACACTAGAGCCCCCCCCCTTTTTTCCCCAACTTAGATTGCTTTCATCTGTGACATCTTTATTTGATACCAATTATTGGGGTCCTTTAGATCGTCTCTGAAGTCTTGCCTTTTCTATAACCATTTATATATGCTAAGAATTTGGAAGATCATGTATTGAGAGCTGAAGTGAAAGCCTGAGCCTGATCATTTTCGAATACCCTGGAGATAATGATACTGTTTTTCTCAATTCCTCCACTTCCTTTATTCCTTAACTTTAAGTTTCTGTTGCGTCATTTCAACTGTCGATTCAGTTCCTGCACATGAGCTGCTGAAGTTGGAAATTTTCAGTGAGAGAGTTAGTCATGTTCTACAAATAGCCAAATTCTTAATGGTAGGATTTGTGATCATTAAAGGCTATCTTCTACTGAATTTCAAAAGCTGACAAAAGAAAAAATATATAGGTGTATACTTACATATAAAATACATGTATACTTATATGGATATACATATGTTCATGTGTACAAATATATTTATAGATCTCAGGCCATTCTGTGATTTTAGTAAAACTAAAATCTTTAAAATGTCCATTTCCATTGTTTTGAATAATGACTTTGAAAACCAATTGTTATTAGATAATTGGAATAGGAAGTACAGCTAATTTATTGTGAAGTATTTAGTGTGTTAAACGAATTAAAAATCTTTGCACACAAATCTCAGCTGATCAACTTTTTAACACTTCACCCCCCCAAGAGAGTTAAAAAGCAGAACTCATTCTGATTGTGATTTTGATAGGAATTCTACTTTGGTGGGAGAAATTGGTATTGCCAAGTCGCCATAGCAAATACAGACTTCTTCATTCATTCCTTTACTATCAGTCAGGGAAAACCAGTCTAGCATTTAACCTATCACTTGGGACTAAAGCAATGAGTTTTAATTTTTTAGTTATAGTGGCCTAATTTGTAGTGAAAGCATCCTATAAAAATGTATAGACTATAGAAAAATGCAGAATCATCTGTATGTTTTGAATAAAAATATATTGATCTATATAAATATAGACTTCCAGAATGTAGTTAGGGTTAATCACAAAGCACATATTTATAATTCATAATATTGGTCTGATAGATACAGGTTTTAATTTATTTTAGTTATGAAATTTTTGCTCAAAGTGAGGAGGGAAGATATCACAGAGAAGAGTTAAGATTTCGAAATAGTCTCTTCGTAAGTTTTCTTTTTTTGTTTTCTTGCATAGGTCAGTGTTTGAATTTTAGTTTTATTTACAGTAGCAGATGTTTAGTATATTTTCACTTAGTGAATGTCTTTATATTTTTCTCTTTTACTACTATAAAATTGACCTGATACAATTTTTTTAATTCTGTACTTAACTTGTGTTTAAGTCTGGCAGAGTACATACATGTTAACATAATCTTTATCCTATAAATTGCTTTATAAACATTGTTTTTTATTGTCTATTAACTATAATATTTCTACAAAATCACTGGATTTTTTTGTTTTATGAGTAGGAAGAAATATTAAAGTCTTCAGAGTCTTTGCTACAAATATATTTATATGAAAATTTTCATCGTTAACTCTTAAAACTTCTAGAATAGTTCTTATTAAACAAAAATACGTTTCTGAAATATTTTGATAACATAGCATTTTTCCTTTAAACTTAAAATTTGACTCTGTGAAGAGGTTAACATATTTAACATTACTTCTGCAGCAACCGTTAGTCTGTTTTATTTGTTTAAATAGATGTTTCTTTCTCATCTTGAACTAAGCAGAGTTCAGTACAGTTGTCTGCCTTGCTCTGACTGATTTCACCTATAATGTATATTTACAAAAAGGTATTTATTCTGTAGATACACTTATAGGCAGATGCAACTGTTTTCGTCTTGTTTCCTACATAAGAAATTTGGGGTTTCGTTCTTGTCACTGAGATTTCTAGATTGGATTTTATAACTAGAAAGTAGGAACTTTTATTAACTGATAACCATGTTAATAGGAAGATAGCTACCAAAAATTTTCACAAAGCTTTTACCAATGTTAAATGCATTTTTCATGTATCAGTGATCCCAGTTTATATACAGTTATAATTATAAGTTTAGTTGGGAAATCTGTGGGGGGAGTTTATGGCAGATCAGCCTTCAGCTAAACTTCTCTGTTTGGTTTGTCAGAATAGAATTGTTAGATAACTCAGTCTTAAAATCTTCCATAGACCTCCAAATCTACCTTAGTAAGAACACTTTCTTCTTGTATCTAGGGAAAAGATGATCCTTTCTGAGATTGATTTTAGTTTCTAGTGCACATTTTTTTAGGGACGTCTCTTGGTTTAGCATGCACTTATTATACTACTTGACTTCAGAGGAGATATTCAGCCATCGGCCATGGAAACCCGGTTCCAAGTGCTGAAACTGAGTTCCAAGTTGAGTCACTGTCCAAGGAAGGGCCTCCCAGGATCTGCTTTCACCTCTTGGAGAGTCTCATAATGCCTACCCTCCTCACAGGAGGGCTGTGCATCTTAGTTCATTAGCGTTTATCAGGTCATTTGAGATCTCCAGATGGAGGGTTCTAGATAAGTGCAAAGTAGTATGATTATTTGTTCTTTTTTAAATGTGATACCAACATATTACAAAGCAGATGCTATTTCTTCCTTTCTTTAGAGGCGTTACTTTTATAGTTTAAAGATTGTTGATACTGGACAGTCTATTGAGATGCAAAAATGTTCTTTTGGGGACAGTCCATTGGCAGCCAAACAGACATTCAAACAAGTGACAGTGTTGAATGCCTTTACAACCACTGACAGAAGATTGCAGGAACTTTTTCAAACTAAAGATGATCTTAACTGAAAAGTCTGGTATTTATTGTTTTGCTCTGTGTTTAATTAAAGTAAAGCAGACTTTCAGTGATCATATAGGTAATATTGGCTGAAGATAATGTTTACGTGCATAACCGTTTTCCTGATTGCATTTGAAATGTTTGCATGTGCATATGTTAAATACTGACGAGATCAGGCTCTACTAGGAAAAACGGAAAGTGTCCAACTCCCCCATCATTGGTTATGAAACAGTGTTTTGTGGGTTTATTTATTTTTTGGCCATGCTGATAAATTTTCTCTTTAGAGAACCATTGATATGTGATTTGCTTAAGAGTCAAACATTAGAAATCATCCACAGAATAATAATCCTTGTGCACTGTTCTGTTTCTGGACTTTATAGATGCATTCCTCTCATCACCTATCAGAAAAGGGGGTGATTGAATGCCAATATATTTTATATTTATTGTAAAAATTCAATTCATTCATTGACTTAAGTTCATTGTGTAATACTGCACATGATCATTTTAATTTTTTTCCAAACGAAATCTAGGTTGCTTGCTTTTATTTATCTTTGTCAGTTATTCATCTTTTATATTCTTAGACTATTTTTGACAACTGAAACCAATGTGGCACATTTCTAAGTGTGATGTCATTGGTTGCAATAATGGCATTTTTTTTCTCTTCTATTTTCTTTTTTACAAATCAGCTCCATGGGCTCAAGTATTTTTTAACAGCACATTTTCTTTTCTTTTTTTGTAACCTAGGAGGTCTGGCAGAGTTCTGCTGGCCCGGGTTTCTAAAGCAGGGGAAGCAGATGTATCTTTGAGTGCATCGGATTCTAAGTTTGTAGTCGCTGTGAAATGGTATCCTTCGGCACAGTATCTGTTAATTATTTCCTGTATAACTATCTTTTGCTTGGCTTCCTTTTTGTTCACAGACTACATGAGTCAGGCGATAACAGGGCCCCAAAAGTAACCCATTGTTGAGTGTTCTTAGTTGTTGGAAGAGGATACAGAAGGTGGCCCAAGTTTCAGATGCAGATGCAGATGCACAGTGATTCCAAAGGTCTGTCAACCATGAGCTGCACAGCCTGGATGGGAATCTAGTGGTTTTTTTTCCTGGTAAAGCCCAGTCTGATAAATGGCTCTTAGAGAATCAAAATGACCTAAAATGCCATAATTTTTTTTTTTTTCTTAGATTTTTGTGTTTTGTTATCTGCTTAGCAGCATTGTCGTGTTCTTTTACTCTCCTTTCCATTTGACTGTTAGAGAACTTTATTGAGGATTTATAGACAAGGACATAGATGAACCAAGGAAGCTGGGTAGGAGGTATTTCATTGTCTACAATACATCTCCTTCAAGGAGATGTAGATTGTTTCCATTAAGTTTGAAGAACTTGTCTCCTTTATTTTATCAAAGCAGCAATTTCAATTATAAACGTATATAATTAACTACATTTAACAAATGAAATGGGACTATGACTCTTAAAAAACTAAAATATATTATAAAACATCTTTACAATGTTAGTACAGAATTATTAGAATTACTAATCCTTTTATATAGTATGTTTTCTTCTAGGAATATACATATAAGTTTAACTTATCGATTATCACAGTAAGAATTATTAATAATAACATCGAACAACATAATATCCTGTCATGAAAGTGATGTGACTATGGTCTCTCACTCTCAAAGTATCTCATTAGTGTAATATTTTCAGTGACATGAAGATAATATTTCAGTAACTTAGTAAGAGGGGACTGCCTTACAAAACACAGAAAAAACAATTTTTGAAAATCATGCAAGTGATACATGCTTATTGTAAAAGACTGTGATTATACAGAACATTATAAAGAAAATTAAAACTCAAACTTCCATCCCATTAATTCTTTTCTAGTCATATTTATCGTGTCAAATTTATTCTTTATGTGCCTGCAAATCTATTATATCCAAGTGCTGGATAATGTGCCTTGCTCTTGCATAATTCTTTTTTTTTTTAATTTTTATTTAACATTATGTTATGGACATCTCCCATCACCAAATACAACCCATAATATTTGGTTTAGTGCCTCTGTATTATGCCATGAAATAGCTATAATGTGCTTAAGAATTCTCCTATTAGTGAACATGTAGCTGACTTCCAATTTATAGTTATAAAATGAACTTTCTTTATAATATTTCTATTCTATCATTTCCTTAGGATGATTTTTTTATGGTATAATTTCACTTATTTAAATGAGAAAATACATGGCATGGTAAATAGTTTTCAGAGTCCAAGTCACTGTCATCTAAAGTGGTCATTTTTTAAGATACAAAATGAATTGGCTCATAAATAATACTTGGGAAATACTATTCTAGACTATTCCATTAAGGTTGACTGTTAAAGCATAAATGTACTTATTTAATGATGAATGCAAAAGGGAAGAGCAAATGATACTCTTTAAGAGCTATTCCTTATCTCATACATGGAATTTAACAAATGCCCAATGATCATGTATTTGGTAGATGCGCTTATTTATAGTGTATGTGCTACATAGTTTATATTATGGAGAAATCTATTTTCAAGCAGCATCCATTTGCTTAAGCAGAGTGGATTCATGTGTCTTAAGTAAATGTAGTCAACTCAGATAACCTGGTCTTTTTTAGAACAGAATTTTCTCTTTTTCCTTGTTTCCATTTTGCCTTCATGGATAATGGTTTCGCTACCCTTAACAATTTCTTAACCTAGTTTTAAAGTTTTTAAATTCCTTGGGTATGTGTTGGAAGGCAAAGAATGGTGTGGGCTTTAAAAGATCATAAAATAAATTGATTTTTTTCCTTTTGAATATTAAATGTAATGATTCTTTTTGTTTCTTGCTGAAATAATTATACTGAATTCATTAGAAAGTATTTCTTCCATAAGGTTTTCAGAATGTCAGAATATCCTTTTTTATCTTAAAGTGTTTTTTTAAATGAAAACATTTCTGAAAATATATATGATGTCGTATGTAGGCAAGTTAATCAGACTTATGTATGAGTATCTAAATATTTACTAATTTCATATTTAAGAAAACTATTTCACATTGCTTAATTATTAGCTTAACAAAAACTCATATGAAACTTAAAATGTCTTGCCTAGTATATTAATAAAAATGCTTTTATTTACTTATGCTTTTGTTTAAGCTTATTTGTTTTGCAAAGCGTGATATAGTGAAGCAATTCGGGCCATATTTGGTTTTTCTAATCTGCATGTCAGAAATTAATAACCCAGAATTTCTTGACAATTTAAGAAAATCCATCTACATCACCTGAATTATATATTTAGATTGTCTGTGAGGGTGGCTTGTGAGCTACAAATTAATTATCCAGTTAATATGCATCTAAAAACATATATATATATATATATATATATATGCACACGCACATGATTTTCTTTTAAATGAAATAGAAATTCAGAGGGTGTTTCAGTTTACATGTGATTTAAATATTTCTGAATATTTCAAAAATGAATCTTATTTATTCTTTAGGGCTTTGCCCAGCACGCTGAGGTCATGGGAGGTGGGTGTGTTCACCTTTAATAGGTCTCTGATTTCAGGCTTGACTAGATTTTGTTTTCCGGTGAAATGATGGTTTATGTTTTCTTTTTTTGCTCTTCCTTTGTGATGTCGTAGAGAGAGTTCTGGACTGGAGGAAAGCAGACTTTGTGTTCTAGATTAACTTTGTGACTAACGAGCCGTGCGACCCTGGCTGAGTCACGCAGTCCTTATGCATTGCTTCTTCTTTGGAAAATTATAGAGGTGGAAGTATATAATTGCTTACTTCTTTAGAATTGCAAATTCTAAGGCTAAGTGAATTTTCTCTTAAGCCTAACTTAAATTCTTAGCTCTTTGAATTGATACCTGAGGCAACTTTAAGACAAAAATCTTTTATTTTAGACTTAGTGATATTAGTGTCCAAAGAGATGGCCTGCATTTGATGTGCAAATTCTTAAATGAGAATTCCCTCTAATGGCTGAGAATCCATAGTTATAAACAACTGTCACAATGGAGTCTGAAATCTTTGCAATTATATTCCTTGGGGGTTATCTTATATAAGAATGCTCATTCTCTGAAAATAACTGTTTCAAAGAATCGTGTTATTAAGGGACTGCTTCTGAATGATGGTAAAGGGAAGTAAGTACAATGAGAAATAAAATAATTATGGTGAGACTGTGACATGCTTAAAGTCATTTCCTCAGTTCTTGGCATTGAGCAATGATGCCTGTTTTACAGTCAGATGTTCAAATCAGAATTTTGGATGCAGAAACTAATTTTAGTAGGTGGGGTGCAAATTTCTTGTGAGTCCATGAATAGACTCTAATCCCAGCTGTTTCATTACAATTATAAAAATAAAATTGGCTGTGAATCATTCAAACTCTATTTAATGAACGTGAATAATTCAGTTTCGTCCCCCTGAAAACTATAAAACTATCTTAGATTCTTTATGCTTCTTGAGAGTTAATATTTTACTTTTCATACATGAATTATTTTAAGTATGGTGGCTTGTATTGAAAATGGTCATATTTCCTTGCAATTCTTGTGTTGAGAGAAAGTGGTGTCTAAGGTGAGGCTGGGGCTAAATGGGGTAAAAAAATTAGAATTTTCAAAAAGAGAAAAAGATGTTAGATTATTATTTTTTGTACTTTCTTTCCTAATAGAATATATATTTTTATTATAGGTGTTTTAGAAAATATTAATAAACAAAAAGAAGAAAATGACTGGTCAACATTTTAATGCCTTCTTCTGTCAACACATACAGTGCACATTCTGCTTCATATTTACTGACTTTCCAGTATATGTTGCATTGGGTGTACTAGAAAAGGTGACTATTAAATCCCCGTGATTGGGCATTTAACTTCTTTCCACTTTTTGCTGTTATAAACAGTGATGTCTTGAATGTCCTTGTGGGTGAATAACAGTGTTTGCTTGCAATTTTAAATTGTTGGAATTGGTTTTCCTATAATCAGGTTCCTCTATGGGAAGACATAATATGAAGTTTATTGACAAGTACAGGTCACTTTACCAGACTGTATTTATATGTATATGTATATATGTACACATACATAGGAAAACAGGAAAATGGTATCATTTCTTGTCTGTTGGTGGTTAGCAATGCTTCACAGTAGTAGTTAAGAAATTGAAACCCTAACATTTTGCTTAAACATTATTACTAGGAAAAATGTTAATATGATGCTTTGAATAAGGTGTATTTCTGAAGCACTACCAGAGAATGTCAGGTATTTTTAATTTTTATCATTTAGATAGATTCCTTAGTCACTTGCTATTCATGAAGAATGTAAATGATTTGACTACACTAAGAGCATTGCATGAATATGTATATACATACGTATACATATATGTGTTTATCAAAAAGGATTCTTAAAGTTAATATGTTTTGGTAATCACAGATAGCTGATGCCAATAGTAGCTACTCAATGAAATAAGTAGTATTTGGCACATAAGCTCTATTTTAAAATTATTAAATTTATTTCAATTTGCTCAAGGTTATATTTAGTTAATTTTGAGTAAAAATCAAGTGTTAAAGAGAATTATATTAAAGCTTTCTCTTTTCTCTTGCTTTTCCAAGAATCCTACCACTAAATGCAGCACTGCTTGCATTTGTATTTCATGAAATTTTAGCAGATTACCTTTTTCTTTGAGGAATTGGAGTGCACTTTTGGTTATGTCTATATTTAAATATTATTAATATGCATTTGGGTTCAGGATTTATTTTCAAAGAACCAATGCATACTAGGCCAAGCTAACTTAGACTCAGACTTAGCAGAGATACATATCCAAAGTTAAAGATGGTTTTGTATAATCATCCACTGATATACTGATCTCTATCTTTTCTCGTTGTTGTTGTCCAACACATAATAATTTAGCACCTATTAAATTTCACGAATTATTAATGGAGTGAAGGTTAGCTTGATCAAATCTTTAGTAAGGGTAGTTCGTCATTTTATATAGGATGACTTGGAACAGGTGGACAAAGTTGGAATGAAGGAGATTAATTGTAGGCTTATCTCTTACCCTATGACATATAACAAAGAGTCTATATTAAAATAATGACAATGATTTCTGTAGATATGCTAGATGTGCAATCTTCAAGAGTTACCAAAGTGTGCATGTGTGGGTGACCAAGAGGAGGGAGGGTTTGATGAATGATGTTTTGACTTTATATGATGGGAAAAAGAGACGAATAGTAGCGTTTGACTTTTTTATTTGTAGTTAACTCATTTAATCTTCACAATAACAACATGGTATCATAGATACTATATTTAGCTCTATTTTACAGAGGAAGTAGAGCCTCAGATTTTAGTTACTTGCCCAGAGTCAAATGAAATCATGTCCCTGTAGTCTGGCTTTAGAGTCCACATTCTTTGCTACATTGCTTTGTTGGTGAATGCCAGTGCCTTTAGCGGATCTCTGGAGTAAGTGTTCTGTAAGTGTAAAATAATAAAGTTACTCTTCTACCTATGTAGTTTGCAGAGCATTCACATATACATATCTAATGGATAACAGAGCATGACATCATAGAGAGAAAAGAAATTGGAATGACTTCTAAAATAATTTAATAATTGAATATATATTGAAAGCCTAGCTTGTACACAATATTCTTAGCATAACCTCACTATGGATGCTGATTTTGTAAGTCATTAGCTAACCAGTAGGGGCTATAATTGATTATAAGAAAAGGAGTGTCAAGTGCAAACAAATGTCACAGGCAAAATATATTTTTTTTAATTTAAATTTTTTTAGAGGCAAAACTTGACCCCTTCTTAATTTAGCCATGAAGGAAGTGTCCCTGGAAGAGATTGCTTATCAATTAGTTCTTGAAAAGGGGGAGTTTTGAGAAGATGGGGATGAACGTGGCAGGGGATTATTGGAGTGCAAGCAGTGAAGAAACATGGAAAAACTTTAGAAAGCTCGGGGAGCAATCAAAGAGCACAAGTCTGTAGAGACTCTAAGCAGAAGGTAAAGTTTTGTTACACCAGCTTAAAAATATCATGTAGCGGATGAGCACAGGGGTTCTGGAGAGAAAGCTATGATTCTGACATTTTTGAGATTAAATTTTGAGATCCTCTGTGTACTGGCAAAATCTTTTCTTAATCTGATATAATTTAGAAATTCACATCAACATACATGCCTTCAGGGTCATTATTTACATGCTAAGCCCAGAGGAAAGAGTAAGTTGTAGTGTAGAATTGGATATTTGGGTCAAAGTCTGAAGTAAGAATTTAATAATTTTTTTAATTAATATAAGCTTCAGAAAGTTATTTTAGCATGTTTTATTTAAATATTTTTAAATGTATTTAAGTTACTCTTATTCAAATATAAATTAAAATTACTTAGGGTCACTACATACATGCCATCAAAGTAAATGTAAATGAAAAATATTCTTGAATACCCATTTTAAAATATATGCCATCTATACTATGCCAATTTGATTGACTTATGACCTATACGAACTATTATACTTTAGTTTTATATATTAGTGTTCTGATTTATTCGCTGATCATTTGTCTTAGATTTAATCCATTGACTCATTTTCATGTCTTCTTTTAATGTCTTATTTTGTCATGGAGAAGAAAGAGAAATCCTTGCCTGTGACATGTCACCTGTTAAATGGCTAGAATTGTTACATATCTTACACTGTATTACATTAAGTCATTTTAAAAGCATTGCTTTCCCTTTTGTTTAAAATTCCTGCAATCCCTGAGATACTGGTAGGGGGTTAATGGAAGTCTTGATTAAAATCTTCGAAGTTACAAGGCTTTCAGTTCTTATAAACAATTTGGATCTACGAGATAGGCTTATGTCTTTTGACTAGTCTATTTTCTGATTTAATGTTAAGAAAATTGAAAGATTTTTAAAGTTTTCCTGCAATAAGTACAAATTGAATAATACTTTTTTTAAAAAATCACTGAATTGATGGCAGTTCTTTAAAAATAGTATCATGTGGTAGGGGGAGTTATATTACTTTTTCCTTTCCTTTCTCGGGTTTACATTTGATAATAAATTAGAATATTCTATCTAGAAACAGCATAAGCAGTTAAAATGAAAGAAAGTCTCTTTAGTATGTTGTTTCCATCATTTAAAATAAGTTGTATACGTATTTTTATCTAGGCAGCTTTTAAGTGGCTCTTCCAAACTTGCAAGATTTTGAACTGTATTTGTGACTTAATTTCACTTACTTCTTAATAACTAATCAGACTATTGATAGATAAAAAGCCTCTGAAATAAGTAAAAGGCATAATTCACGTGAGCTTTCCATGGGGACTCGCAGCTTAGATTCACTAAGATTCACTAAGACACATAGTTGTGATAGTCCAACCTGGCCCTCTCTTCCTGAGACTCCACACTCTTGACTGTACGGTGTTCAGATTTGGTCACAAATCTTACTTCTATTTTTGATGACACAGATGCGTTTCAAAAATGGTGGTTTAGGTTTGCATGGGATTTTATTAGCACACTTGTAGTTTTTGGTCCTTATGATTTTAATGTGTGAATTTCACTGCAATCAGCATTTTTCTGCAACTCCCTGTGTCTGAAATTGAGATTTGTTGAAGTGTGTATGTGTGTGTGTGTGTGTGATTTTTTTTTCCTCTGAAATCGAAGAGAGGTATTTGGACAACAGTTTGGGATACCCGATACAAGATACAAGCAAATACCAGATCTTTCAATTTATCCATTTGTATTTTTTTAAATAATAGACTGATTTCCTGAGAGAGAACTGTGCCATTTTTATATTTCTGTTTCTCATCAACCCTGTCATACTAACTTTCTCATTTCTTAGGTCTAGAATCAATATTTAATATATATGATATATGTAATATGTATGTATATGTAATATATCACATATATGGAATAGAATTCTACGACGATATGTGAACTTCTCTTGTTAACAAAAATGGGAAACCACATTTCAATTTTTATCTGAGGCTGCACTACTGCTTATATAATTTTTCTGCCTTTAATTAAGTTTATAGTTGCAGATTGATATTTCATTACTGAGTGTTAGGTAAATTATTACCTACATGCTTTTTTTTTCCCCCAGTAACCAGATGCTTACTCTGCAAAAAATCATTTGTGACAGTTTCGGATTCACATAAAAATAAAATATCTGTGCTTTACTGGACTGCTTCTAAATTTGAATTTTGTTTTTTTAAAGGATGGGTGCAGGCAGGAAGGAAAAGTGAGTAGGCAGGTAGGAAGAGAGAGGAGGAAGAAGCATTTTATTTATTTTTATCTAGTTGTTCGTACTTGTTTCCCCCCATACCCAGGACAAGAACCAGGGGTATGTGGCCTGCGATCCTTCGGAGGCTATTGACTATCACTCCACCAGGTCACACCTACATTTGAAATTTTTCTGAGTTATCTGGTGAAGCAGAGTTTTCCCAGGATTCAAAGAATTTTTTGATATAGAATCCAGAGACGCAATCAGCCAACATGTTTCTAGGCTTAAAAGAGTTTCAGTAAAACCTATATTAGTGAATGATTCGGTTCTTAGCCCTTGCATTGAACTGCGTCTGCACTAGGTATTCCTCTGGTAGCAGATTCATTGCCTGTTAGGACTGGAAGTCTTGCAGAGAGGAGGGATTCATGAAGAAATAAAGTAAGGGAAGTCTTTGGCTGTCTTCTTGTCCTATACAGTCAGTTGTTTTCGTCTGGGTGGTTTACGGAGACATAATTCAGTCATCTAAACATGATTCTGTGAATGTCATTTGCAGAAAATGAAACTCCGCTTTGTTCCCTTTTTCCACTTTTAAGATAATCTGATCAGCTCCAAAACATGTGTTCATCTTTTTTATTCAGTATTTGAACTATGCCTATGGAAGACATATGGATTTAAATAATACTTGGCTTACCATCTGCTGATAAGGGAAAGTGAGATGCTAAATCAGAGTGACAGGAAAGTCTATTTCAGTAGCAGCTATTTCGATCTGAAATACTGTAGGCAGTCTTACACAGTATTTTAATTGGGATTATATTGATGTGTGTTAGTGAAATGAGTATATTTGCTGATACGATTCACCTTGTGCTGTCTTAAATGTATATATCATTTTAGAGATGTGCAATTATGATAATTTTTTTATCCCGTTAGTTATTTAACTTTCCGCTAAGGTAGTTATGGGTGACAAAACTTTTCTGATGCTTTTATTTTAGAGCAATGGTACATTTTGTAACTGTCAGTAACTGGAATATAAAACATCAACTTTTTAGATAAGTCGACTGGAAATTAAAAACCAGTTTATTCCTTCAGAACAGTGCCCATTTGTTGAATGCTTTTATGGAAAGCTGCATTTGGAAAATATAACTTAAAGTGGTGGTGATTAAGAAGGAAAAAGAAACATCTATTTTTATTATGATAAAATGGAGATACACAGTGCTAAAATTTAAAGTTGTGTCATATTTAGATTTCAGTTTAGAATTTTGAGAATGTAGAATCATCTAGGCTTTAGGAATGATAGGATGAAATAGAAGAATTGTGTAGTTCCTTATGCATATGTGTATATGTTTACATTATATACATATATAAATACACACATATACATACATCTGCATATAAAATTTTGAATAACCTTTATGACAGGTTTATTTTTCTTTTTCAAGTGAATGGGTCATTCTTTTATAAAGTAAATATCTTGTATGTTACTTTTGGTTGGGTAATAAAAGGATCCATAGCACAAGGTTGCTGATTTCTGGAAGGAAATCCAGTTAAGGGAATGTCCAGAATTATTCCAAGCACTTTCATTGCATCATCATCTAAGCTCATCTCCTGACCAGCACTGTGATGTTGATCATTACCTCCATTTTAATGAAGGCACTAAGACATAGAGATAGGCCGATCCTAATTTTTACAGTTGGACTAATTGGATAGCACCAGGCTCAGCGCTGGGTGTGGGGAAGTGGGGAAATTGGCACCTTGTTGGGCAATTTGGAGCTAGTTTATTGGGTGTGTGTTTGTCTCCAGGCTGCCCCACAACCCCTAAATTGGGATCCTCCTACCCCCTGTCGGCAAAATCCTGGTGTCACCCCTGAGTGTCCCACAAGGTCTGACAACTGTAGTGTACGGTATCTAGGCAGAGTGAGCCTACTCTTTCCACCTTCTGGAGAGTATGTGAAATTTTATTGTAAATGTGTTATCATGGTTCCACACTTTCTTTTTATATGGAGGCCGTTCCTGGCAAGTGCTGAGGCGATACGTGTGAGCTGGAAAGATGTACCATTTATCTCTATCACTTGGAACTTAGAAGGAACTTTAATAAGAGTTGAGATAAAAAGACAGAGAACAGAAACAGAAGATATACAGCAATCGTGCTTTGCTTGCTAGCACAAAAAGGTATAAAACATTGTCAAATAGAACAGTGACAGTTACAAAGAGAATACACAAAATACATTTTATTGTCAGGTAATGTTTTAGTCAATCACCAGGCCATCCATATTTTTCATTTGAAGCTACTTCTCTGAGAAGTTTTTTGCTCTTTTTAATTTGTTCATAAACTCTGATTAACTTAATGGGAAATTTGTTGACTATTGCTTCCGACTTACTATTCCTCTCTTCTGACCATATTTCATTTGTTACAGAAAGCACTCATTCAGCTAGTGCAGAAGTATCAGTAAGACAGAGATTTTTACTTGTGTCTTTCTTTGCAATGAACGAAGTATTGCCACTTTTATTCTTAATTAAAGTTTTGTGTTGCTCCTATTTCTGCCCTAGAAGCCCAAAAGCTCTTTGCAATAACAGCCTCATTAAATAATTGATCAATGTTTATTGCTTGTTTGCCCTCTTTTGGTTGATCTTAACTGTGGGGTGCTCCACACAGGGCCAAGATAATGTCTCTAGAATTCAATCACACCATCTCCTGTGTGTCTGCAGCTTTCTTTGTATAGAAAAGACGTCTTTCATAAAAACTTTTAAATTCTTCCATCATTTTTTTCGATATTTTCATCATTTTCTTCAAGTTTTTTCCCAGTGAGACCTTTGCTCATTGAGATACAGATGGACTTTTTCTGTTCAATATTTGTAGTCAGGGTGTGCATTTCTAGTGTGATATCTTTGGTGCTGGCATTGTCTTTCTCCATGAGCAACATCACTTTGTTAAAAAAGTCAAATTGTTCATGCGCGAACCGTTAGTAGATTTCACCATAATCATTGTCAACGAATTGTGATAAGCAGTGCTTTTGAGAATGAAAATTAGGATTTCAAGCCATCAGAAATTCTTTCAATGATGGGCAGTATGACAAAACCCTGGTATGACCATGTCATAATCAATTTTTTTTTAATTCTAATCCAGCACAGTCACAGCAGTCCTACAGCTGTGTTACACGCACTGTGTGTGTGAAAAAATTTGAAATTTTCACAATTAGTGCTTCAATATCAGTTGGTAATACATCAACAGCTGTTTAGAGACAGTTGTCACAGTGTGTGCACCACAGCCAATCCCAACAGGATAAGGTCCCTTCTTAGTTTGGTTTTCAATCAGCTGAAGATGTTGTTCTTACCTTTTTGTTTTACAGCGTCAAAGTCTGTGTGACAGTTGGCTCCACAAAATCCAACAATATTTTCCTTCCATCCTGTTTGTCGATAACTGAGACTAAGGCATCAGGTCAAGGTCTCAGCTGTTTCACTAGACACACTGTGCGTATCCAAAATTTTTCCTTGTGCCCTTTGGCCAGAAATATAGTAAGGGATCATGAAATTTGTCATCATTTTAATATCTTTTCTGTTTGAAGCATTCATAGGAATTGTCACAAAATTTGTCACAGCTAGGTCTTCAGCAATTTCAGATTTGACCATTGGTGCAATTACTTTCAAAATCACAGCTTCACATTTTATTTGTGCCACATGAAATTTTGGCTCCAACAATTTTAAGACCAACTTAGCTGTTTTGAAACTCAAATGAGAAACTGTGTAGAAAGCAAAGGTGACTTCTTTAGCTTTGGATGGTCCTCACTTTTTAAGAAAAATATCTAATCGTGACATTGTAACAACTGAGGTAGCAATTGCCTGTGTCTTTGAGATTGCAAATGGCTTTTAATATCTGGCCTAGCAACTCCAAAAGACAGCAAGCACATTTTTAAAGAAGGGTAGTCCTGTTGGGAGTTCTTTAGTAAATGCGTATCCTCTTTTTGGCAGGAATAAAGTCAATTACAACTTAAATAATATAAATATCAAAATCCTTACAAATGTCAAGTTCAGAAATATGCAAAAGCCTACAATTCCATGATCATGAGCTGTGAGCATTGACCTGTATAAATAGATCGAACATTGCTACTGGCTGACCGCTGAGTCTGCGCACAGGTAGGTACCATACTGGCTGTACGTATAGTCACACATGGTGTATGGAACGGGAACCCTAGAATATCCCAGTCTTGAAAAGTAGAATATTATATAGGTCACATTAAATTTGCTATCTGATCACCATGAAAGTTCTGCTGATAATGTGTCTGAGAAGAATCTTGCATTTTAGAAATGAAAAATTAACTTTTAGCAAACTGTGATTGAAAATGGGATAGAGTGTCAAATCAGGTGGAATGCCTACACAGCGTTGCTAAATCAGGTCATTCCCTGTCAAACCAGGACATAGGATCACCCTGGAGGGCAAAGCTGAATTAAGTTGTCCCAAACAGCTAGTTTAAATAAGTTTAAAGATGTTCTTCAGGTTCTATATTAAACATTAAGAGGTTCAATATGAGTAAGATTAACTCTTTCCCTTGAACAAAGTCTATGAGATGATGGAATACTGATGGGGTATTTTTTAATACAAAATGGAAAGTGCAGAGGCAGAAAAACAGTGCTGAGTACAGGCAGCCATCTGGGTTTGGGAGGTCCACAAAGACTTACTTTAGAAGAGGAAACTGGTGCTGAATCTTGATGAATAATAAAGATGGACCAAGCTAAGGAATTCAGGCATGAACAATGGATACTGGAGTCATGAAGCAGTATACATGCTGCTCATCTAGAGCCTTTCTGTGAAGTTCTAGGTAGCCACAGGTGCCACTAGTCTGAATTGTAAGTTAAGTATTAAATATATACAGATCTCTAAGTCTTTGGTATAAAAAATGGATGTTAAATTATCACAATAATTTTGTATTAATTGCATTTTGAAATGACAGTATTTTGGATGAATTGGGTTAAATACTAGTGAATTTAGCCAATGAGGGAGGATTTGGCATTTTAGACCCTAAATCTCTTCATATGATTGCTTATGTTCTCTTTGCTTTGTTGTTACAGTTGTGTTATTTAAATGACATATATTTGATGCATTGACTTTATTAAAGAAATAGTTGGACATCTCATCATTATTTCCATGGGAAAATAATTGAAATGTCCTGAAGTCAGATATGTCATGTAGCATTTCTTAGAACTTTTTTTTTCAAGAAACTTTGCATTCAGTGTTTTGTATATAAGTCTACTAATTTTTCAAACATCGAAGTCTACTTTTCATCAATTAATTTTTGTATTGAATGGAAAAATGTCATTTCAAAACTTTTTTTACAAGAGCATATTTTTCAAGATTCTGAGCCTCAAAATTTGTTTTTCTTTAATGTAACAGCTTTTTACCTCTATCATGATTATAATGTACCAGTTTGCTTTATTAAGGAGATGATGAGGATGTAATTGAGAAATCTGGAACAGCCTATAATCCCAGCATTTTACAGTTTGATTGGCAAAATCCTGCTCAGTCTTCAGAGTCTGTGAGTTGCTGTTCTTTAGATAAGGTGATTCAGTGTGGTACTTAATGACTCTCATTCAACTGACTGTGTAGACACTCAGAAAGTTTTTCTCAAAAAACAAGTATTCTTTTTATTTTGTCTTAGAAAAATCGCATTGTGTAAAGCATCACAGTATTATCATTGCTATATTGCAAACCTTTAACCCCCACACCCTAGCAAATTACCAGTGAGTTAGGTCCTTCTTGTATATTGAGAAGAGACTTTCCTCTCTCATTAAGTAGGAAAAATAGGTTGATATGTAAATATTTTAATGTTCGTGATCACCTTGGCACAGTCTTGTTATATGCTTTTCCCATTCTCCCCCTAACCTCTCTTTTTTTTTCTATTTTCGTTCTTTTTTTTTATTCCCTTTAACTATTACATGGAGTATATTTTTATTTCCCTTCCCTCCACCCTCGTATCAAACCCAGGTCCTTGGGCTTTTTACATGCCCTACAATTAGCCACTGAGCCAAGGGTTGCTTACGTTGAATAATTCTGTAACTATCCAGACTTTCCATTTGCCTAGGGAATAGTTCTAAAATTCTTACTTTTTTTGAATTTTTAAAATATGGTTTGGGTTAAACCATAGTGTCTTAGAGCTGGAAGATGGTGGTATTGAACCATCTAATCCCTGCTGCATAATGAAAGCTGAATAAGGAGTTATTTGACTCCTCTCCAAAGCCATCTTGACAGCAGTAGGAAACACAAGGAATCATATCAACATTGTGAATTGTTCAAACCAAGGATTACATGAGAAGTCCATGTTGATAACAAGAGGTGGGGACCATGCTACCTAGGTGTGATCTAGTGGATGGCATCATTTTAAGAAGGCGACATATTTCAGGTATTTTGAAAATTTTATTATCAAGACAGTTAGAATTTTTAAGTCACTGAACCAGTATCATTGCAAATCTTCTTTTTTATATTTACCTTAATATGTTTCTGAATTTACTAGAAGACCGCACAGAGGAATATAAATTTTTTAAAAATGTATTTCTTAACTAAGTTGTTTCTTTCCTCTATTGTTACAGATTGTGTTGTCAAAGGTATCTTCACACATCTTTCTAGGTTGATTGCTAGAAATGGAATTTATGCGTCAAGGATATGCATCTAAAAAAATGTGGACAAGTAATGCTAGCTCTCAATCCCATTTCTAATGGCAGCAAATGATTTGAAAAATAACCCTGTCTGTTCAGAATTCTGTTCAATCAGAATGGCAATGAAGGTAGAAATGAAGATTCAACATGTGGAAGAAATATGTCTGTAACTAGGAATTCTTGTACTGAGTTTTTCTACCGTGTTGATAATGCTGGTCTCTTGAGGTCATTTATTAGAGACACTTATTTTCATCATGTGGCAAATCTTTTTATCGCCCTATCTCTATTTGGAACAATAGCTTGTGTGTATGCCTGATATATACAACTTAACTGTCAACTAGATCTTTCTTTCCATGTGCACACTGCTACAGTTCTTAAGGAAAATTAAGGAAAAATGCAAATTTTCTCAGATGAGCAAGATGTATGAGGTGGTTTTGGATTAAAAGACAGAGGCATTAATATACCAAACATACATATGGTGTTGGATTGATCGTTGTATTTCACTCAGCAGATGTTGAAGAAATGGAGTTGTCTTAGTTTCTTGAATCTTTTACCTTCTTATTTTGCTAAAGTTATAGGTATCAATCCTTTTTAAACTACTCATCGATCAAAAAAAATTGATTTCTAACTAAACCTGGACAGAACTAAAAGTCTGTGTCTAGCCCGAGACTTTGATATAACTTCTGAGTTGTCTTAAGTTTTTATAGATAGAGGAACACATTGCCATTACTTAGTGAAGAATCATCATCCATATTTTGAAGAATTAGTGGCAAAAGTGATGACATTCTGTTTCTTCTCACTGTTTTTGATTCCTGGAGCACTGCCATTCTCCACATTTCCTCTGGCCTTAATAATGCCAGCTGGCTACTTGAAAAAAAAGAAGAGAAAGAAAATTATGCAAAAATAATGCCCCCTACCTCCAAAGCCCCCAGAAATCATGGCTTAGGGAACCTCAGCACAACCCCTCCCCTAATGCCATATAGCCCTGGAGCTCATTGGCCAGGTTCTTACTTCTGTTTTGAATTTCTGGAGAACTGGCTCCTTGCCATTTTCTGCTCTGCCAACTGGCCTGGAGCAATAGATCAACTTTTCTTTGCTCCCGATTCGGTGGAGTTGGGAGAGTAGCTTCTCTCCGCAACTGGGAACACCCTGCTTTGGGGCGACATTGTTGGTGACTTTATGTTGCTGTTTTAATGAGGCCAGCCTGTCTGTAGTCTGGTTATATGATACGGCTTTTCTGGATCATCCACTAAGACCTCAAACAAATGGGCTCTATGACAAGCAGACAGACAGACACTGAGACAAATAGACACAGAGGCACACACCCACAGGCACACATACTTCAGCGCCACAGATGGTATGGGCAGGAATGGATTCCCATCATTCACTGTGTATAGTTTGCTTGAAAAAATAATGGTTTTAGTTTTACATAGAACTTTCATGATAATAACATGACAAGATTATGTAGACAGTTCAAGGGTGCTTTGGAAATCCCTTCCCCTTGAAGTTTCAAGTAAATATTTCTGCTTCTTTTAATTTGGTGTAATAAGAAATGTTGCCCTTTGGAGAAATCAGAATGTGAGGGGTGATGATTATCATTTCTCGGTCCTGTTGTTTTTACTGCACCGAGTATCGATGATGATGGCATTGTGGATGACTTCCGTTGCCAGTACAGTCAATAGACTATGACCAAGCTATATTGCTTTGACTCATAGGGTCTCTTGTTGAGCTAGTGCACCTTGAAAAGACAACTTTTACATTTTCCAAATTACAGAAGCTGAGAAAATGGGGTGTACTTTCCATTTAAAACTTAGTTACATTTGGCAGCTCATGAATATATGTATGAAAGCACAGACTCAAGAGGAAAATGAAATCAACACAGGAGACTCCAGTTTGAGATGCAAGAAAGAAAACATAAAAGCATGGTCATTTTTCCCAATACAATGAAATAAAAAAAAAGAGACCACTAATATTACATTTATCTCACTCGTGTCTCTGCTGTATGAACTGTCCTTCATCTTCAATCATATCTTTTAACAGGGGTTGTATGGTGTCAGACTTCACCAGCAGAATACATAGTTGGGATTTTGAAAAGAACCTTTGAATCTTTTTTTTTTCAGGCCAGCTTGCTAAAAGGTGGTGTTGGGAATTCACTTGTGGGAGTCTTCTGAACTTAAAAAAGAAAGACACCCGTGGCTGTCTGCGCTGTTTCCAGCAAACAGTTCACACTGCTATGCATCATTTAACTACTTTCTCTCTGTCAGTGGAAGTCTTTGTTTCACACCTGAAGGTTATTCTTTCAGAAATCAGGATAAAGGACCTCAGTCTCTAGCCTGGCTCACAACAGTGAATGAAGATGAAGATCTTTTTTAAATGCCCATCAGTTTACGAGTTTGATGTGTACCAAGGGGCCCCAACTCCCATGTGGCAATGACATGTTAAATACATGTTTTCCCTAAATATCCTTCTCCTATTGAGCTGTCTTCTAGATAACAGATGTCTATTAATACCTTATTTCTATAGTATGATGTTGGAATATGAAGAAATGTTTGATTGTCCTTTATATGACTGTCTTCTCAATATTCCAGGGTATGTGCTGTTATTAGTAGCCTGTAAAATTAACATCCAGTGGAGTTAATGCTTACCCAGGGCATCATGGGTGGAGACGTTAGGCAGGAAAAGTACCCTTCTAAGCAATTCCTGCATTGTGATCCTTTGCTGTAACTAAACATACTCCTCTCACTCAAGTCTGCTACAGGGATGGACAGAAAACTTGGGTAGCAAGATCGTGAGGGAGCTGGTTGAATTCAGCATTTGGCACCCAAAACTGGAAAGAAATAATTGATGGCCCATGCGGTATGTGTAATGGGCACTCACAACTGTTTAAACATACACCAGTTATTTTCAAGCTTTCTAAACCCATCTGTCACCATATTGTCCAGTTCCATGAAATAAATTGCCATTTCTCTCTGAATAAACTGATAGTCCTAATTGATTTGTGCTTCAAACCTTTGTGTAGGCCTGTATCAGTAGGCTCAATTGTTGATTTGTTTTTGCCTGTGTTTCCTGTACTATTAATTTATTGTATACTTTTTGCGTATTTGAAAAAGAAAAGAAAGGCAAGATAGCCAGATGGTCACATCATAAAAAAATGAAGGGTTAAAGACACATGGTATATTAAAAATACTTGTTAAAGCTAAAGCTTATCTTTTCTTCCACTGTGTATAGTTTAGTAGAGAAAAGCATAGTATGTCTTTGCTGTAAGTCCAAGTCATATATCTTATAGTGTTATAGTCAGTCACTGATAACCTTTCCTCTCTTATTTTTTTGCAGTGCATGGTATAATTAGACATAAATCTCTGGGCCTTGGGGCAGTGTTGAAAGGCTCAGTTCATCAATGGAGGTGATTGGAGTGAGAGCTGAGCACTGTTCTCTACAAGAACTGAACAATATTTAGGATACTTCCAATGCTCTTGTGGCTTCTGTGAAGCACAAAGGGAATAGGTAACTGAATAGGAAAGTGTACATCCTTTTTTTCCAGGGGTGGTAAAAATCAGGAGACTTCTTGATAACTGATTGCCTGGTTCCTGAGTATGTTTTAACTCTGGCAATGTTTAGTAGACCCAAGATTGCATAGGTTTCCCCTGGGAGATGTATACTCCAGGAATACTCATTGTCATTGCATGAGTTATCATAATGTCTACTACCTCAGCTGGAGTTTAAGCATTATGACAGCTAGGGGACTTAAAGTGAGTACAATAAAAACTTAGGTGGGCCTGTGGATACAAGTTCAAAAATCCTGTTAGCTCCCATAGGTTGAAATTGTTTAAAAAAGTATATAGTCACTTTGAAGTCTTACATTTTCCATGTAAATTAATGAACAGAAGGTATATCTCTCTCCTTAAATTTCTATGAGAGTCTTTCTTTCTTTGCATTTGCATAAGAGGAAATGAAAGAGTACAGATCTTTTTAAATTTCTCCCCTGCCCCACCTTTCACTAAACAGCCAGTTTCGTGATTAAGAGGAGACTTCTATATTATGTTTTGAGCAGTTCCCTGGCTGCAATTCACTCAACCTTGACGAAATCTGAAATAAGTACTTTGTAAGGGGTTAGTCTTTTGTGCCGGGTGTGTGAGAAATCCTGCCAGACCAGGTTGGTTACAGAAACCAGTGTCAAGTTGCCTTCCCATATTCAAGAAAGTGCAGACAACAGAAATGTAGGGGATAAATACCTTCCAGAGCACAGCCTCACCCTCCACTTCCGAGAGGCTTATTGTGTGCCTTTCAAGGACTCTGAGTTCTTTTTAGTGATAAGTATTTGCTGGGTGGGTTGTTTTGCTTTTATTTCTTTTTTAGAAATTATCCAGTCATTGCTAGTGGGTACAGTATGTCAGTACAGTAGACAAGAGTTTCATTCACAGAATCCATGTTTTGTGTGGTGCTTGTTGAGGCTAGTTGCTTTTCATTTAATCTATTTGATCATGCTATTTGCCTGAGGTCATCAGCAAGCTTTAATGTAAATCCTAGCTGATCTAATAAAAGTAATGGAAAGAGAAAATACACACACCTGAATATATGGTTGGTCACGTGTATTCACACACGCACATGCAGGCGTCGTAGACCTTTCTTTATTTTTTGGATCTGAATTATCCTAGAAGGTAGATCAATTATATATCTCCTTTTTACCTTTGATAGGACTTCTCTTTTTCTTGTTTTGATTTCTTTTTTTAAAGTGAGTGATGTGTTTTTGAACATAGAAGATAGCATGTTTTCTTATCAATGTGTTAGCTTGGAAACTGGAAAAAATATTCAAAATTCTGTTCAGTTCTAAAAGCTGTTTATTTCCATTTAATCTCTACTGGTTTTAAAGAGATCATGTTACTAAACTCCAACCAAAAATGTTTTCTCCTTATATGAACTTCAGTTCAGCGTTGGTTAAACATGGTTTTGGCTATCAAACTAGCCAACTGATTGGAGTTTTGTTTCTTTTCGGAAAAAGAGAAGATGTAATACTTCTTGATAAATGTTATCACAGTTTTGTATTCAGTATCTAACCTAAAATTGTGTTGTATTAAAAATTTTTTTGAGCAGTAATAAAATATTTTTTAAAATAGCCATTTTCTTTATCATCAGAATAATCAAAATAAAGGGAAGGTTGAAAAATATAGGGGGTGGTCCCCTTGTTTCACATGAATGTTTTTAAATGACTTTACTGAGTTAGAATTTTTATTTTCAATGTCATTGAGTTACTTTAAAAAGACATAATATTTGTTAAAAGTGTGGATTCTACCTGCTTACACAAAGCACCTTCTTGGACCCCTTTCTTACGAGTATCACTCCTTTCTTTTGATCCACGGTGCTGTAGTCTTGATGTGTTGTCATAGCTCATTAGTCGGGGAACATTTCTACAGGGGCCAAAAAATTTAAATGTTTGTTTTAAATACAATTTTGAGTAATGTTTTTGGATGTGTTGATGGAGATCGGCGTGTGATCAAGGCTATTGGCTCCCCTGTCGTTGGCAAACCAGGTGTTTGATTTTACTAGCAACTGAAAACTTTCTTTTCAGACGGGTATGTGTAATTTTTGATGCTCTAGTGCATGCTTGGTAGTGTTATTGATGATATGAATGGTTAGGTACTTTTCAACATGTTTTTCTTGCTTTGGTGGCTGTGTGTGATTTGTCAGTCAGTTGAAGGAGCATATAGTAGGTGAATGGACCTTCAGAATTACCCAGTTATCACTCTCATAGCAGTTTTTATTAAATCCGTTCTATTCTAAGGATCACCAAGGTAGAATTCTATGTCCATTACTTAATTTGTATTTGTTTTTTATCCCCCCGCCCCTCTCCCCAGATTGCATCTCCATTTGGCTACTAGAGTTCTGGAACAATCAAAGAAAATGGGATTAAGGGAATGGAGAAAGCCAAATGCCATCTTTCTTGTATGTGGTCGCTCTATAAGAATTTGCCTTTGCCATGTTCAGGTAGAACCTGAGACCTGGTCAAAGTAGCTCTGCCTTCCTGTGTTAACAAAACACCACAGCCTACACAGAAAAAGACCCAAAATGTAGCCCCTGCTTTCTTGGTGCCTTCAGTCTGTTGGGGAAGAGAAGCCATGTCACAAATAACCAGAATATAGGTTAATAATTTGGTAAGTGTCAAAAGCACGGAGTAAGCATTTCAAAAATAGGTGTGACATTCACACTTACCTCACTTTGCACCACAGAGGTTTTGTTTATAACATGGTTTGAAACTTTCAGATAGAAAGAGTTGTGTTAGTACAAAGTTATCATAGCACTAATCCATGAGTAATGTTCCTGTAACTTTAGTCTCGATGAAAATAAAATTGAGACGTCTGTCCGGTTTCACTCCATGTGTTAGAGACAAGGGGGAAAGAGTGTCAATGTTAAAATGCTGAGTAGAATTTGATTGCTTCTATACCTCCCACAACAAAATTTCTGCATTAAGCTGAGACTTTACTTGGTATTGCCAACTCAGCAGGGATTTTTTTTTCTTCATTCTACATTGACAATTCTTAAAACTTCAGCTGTCAGAAGGAGAGGGAAAATAGTTTTCTAGCTATGCCCTCTTCCAGGTAGCATTGTAAAAACATAAATAGTCTATCACTTCATAGTATTTGTCCAGTCTAGTGTTTGAAAGACCTCTAAGTTTTGCTTCAAGTTGATAAAAGTAAACTTTATAACCCAACAGGCAGTTTACACCAGTGGAGAAATTATTTTCCCAACACTCAGAGTTGTCAATGTTTCTCTTAACTTCTTTCACAGTGCATGTAATTTTGCATTTGGGACTTCCCTAAAATGGATTCGCCAGCGATTCCCTGGAATGTTCAAAAGAGTTTAAGGCACAAAGTAACCTAGATATTTAAACGGCCTCTTTACACCTAGCAACATGGTTGTTATGATTTTATGAAAACAGTCTTTGTTGCTTTCCCTGCTAAATTCTGGCTTTAGTCAGCAGCGATTTCTCGGCCTCATTAATGCTGTAAAGACTCCACATAAAATTTTTCTTCGTGGATTGCTTTTTGGGCAGGCTTAATATTGATTACTGATTTTCGTGCTTGTCTTTTTCTGACCCAATATGTAGTTTGGGGAAGTAGCCTTTTTAGACTTGGAATGCCCACAGAAATCCTCTTTCTTAACTTTGGGAAATGAAGCCTTAATGTTAACTTACGTTTATTCTAGTTAAAAAATAAAAATAAAAAAGATATTCACTTGAAAGTGGATGGTAAGAGCTGAGTATATTCTTTAAATTCCCTTAAAGTTTAAGTAAGGCATTCTTGTACTTGGGCTATGTCAGTTTCCTAGAAACTCTCCAGACAGTCAAAGTTAAGTCTTCGCCATCATGCATTTAGAACTTACGGTGCTATAGAGAAATCCTATCACTGGTGGGTATTATGGAGATGAGTATATGGACATGGGATACGAAGATTCAGTTTCACTTTAAGGATACGCATACGGGAGAATGCACGTTTAAAATACAACTAACATTTTACTGGAGTTTGAATTTCTTTTTAAGTTCAGAAATTTCATAGCAAATTTTTTTATAAACTCCACATTGCTCTAGAAATAGTGTCCTCATATGGCCTCAAATATGCTTGAGCTGGACTCATTCACATATTCCATAAACACCTATCCGTGCCTCTGGAGTTCGAGTAGAGCCTTAGGGTTAGTCCCAGTATTCACTAGTGAGCCAGACAGAAATACCCCTGTTCTTGGGAGTGACTTCATTTTTGTGTATCTGAACATTCAAAGCTAATAAATATGAAATATTTGTGGAGCATGAGACCTAGGAATACATCAGAATGAACTCATACCTGCTTTTTTCTTATTATAGCCATAAGATTAACACTTACGAATTTAATGTTCTCAAACAGGAATGCAACATCAAGTGAATACCTAGATGTAAAATGTTAAAAATCTTGTTTTAGAAGGCCAGTGAGTAATGCACTTTTACTTTTGTATTAGTATCAAGTGCTGCTGGATAACATATTGATATGCTGACACTAAACATGGCTGGTAATAAGTAGAGCACTTTTATTCATATGAACCAACTGGATAGGAATAAATGGTGAAGACATCTTTATAGGATTTAAAAATGGATTTTGTCATTTATACATATCGATAGACTGTGCAGTACTGAAGCATTAATGTTAAGTAGTAGAAGATGACAGGCTTTATCTTGAGATTTGATAGCGATTAGTGGATTTTGGAGCACAGGCATATATACAAGAAAGTTTGTGCTCCTTTCATGGCAACTGAAATACACAGGTAGCGGTGTCATCCTCACAAATGAAATCTTTAGATAGAACGTCTTTATAAAAACCTGTCGACTTTAAATTTCATCTCCCTATTCTTTTTCTAAAACAAATGATAGCACATTAACATTCCAGAGATTCTTTATCATTTCTAGTTAGAGCTGTTGTTTTATCATTAGCACAATGCTTTCATATTTCTAGCAGGTTTGATTCTAGATAATTTGATAATCCTAAAAGCACATGCAATTTATCATAAAACTGTTACTAAAATATAATTGTAATTATGGATTTGAAAAAAATCTCTATTATGCAGAATCCCACTGAGTAGATGATGGGGGAAAAAAAAAGAGCGGTGATTAAGTACAGGCCAGTAATGGGAGAATGTAAATCCACAAAGTGAATCTTATGCTACCGGGAGTGTTTTCTCATCTTTAATTGCTAAAATGCTTTGTAGTACTGAGAAGTCGTTAGAAACAAGATTCCTAGGATTCCATGTAAGTCTAATGCCAGAAAGCCTGGTGGACTCTGACTTAGGATCTGGTTTTCTTGTATGTGAAGGTGGACTCGGTAGGGTTACAATGCGACCTGCCATTGTCACTTGCTCCATAATGTTTTTTCTCATTTCTACTTACAGTCATCTAAAGTTTTAAGAGCTTTCATTGAAGGCTAATAGTAGGTTTTATCCTTATTTTATCAACCAGTTTTCTTACTGCTAACAGTAAGTGATAATTATTTTTATTAATACTATGTTAAATTACCCTCATATTGTTTGCTCTCATATTTCCATTTAATCCTGTTTATAGGCTATAGTTTACAGAGCATCTCAGAAATTTTAAGCATAAAACATTTAACCTTTTATTTGTGTCAGTATGGACAAAACTGTTCTTGATCTGCTTTATGATTGAGTTTTAGGATTATCCTCATAGTTAGGAATCTGGTTCCTTGAGTCTCAGTGTTTCATTTTTCTTAGTCTTAAGAAAATGTCACATCTTAGTTGTGCCATAACTAATAATGTTGCCTTAAGATTCAGAAATAGTGTTTGTGTGTGTCTAGTGTCATTGACAAACATAAACACCTTTAGAAAGATACTGTTCTTCCTTAACTCTAGAGAAGGGAGTCCGGCAATATGGTGCTTGAGATATGATGTGATATTGGAGTGAGGAATAGTAAAAACATTTGCTCTTCACAGGTCATATTTGCTCATCTTGGATCAGGTACACTTTACATTTTGGGGGTAAAAAGCAGAGTTTCAATGTTGTCATAGCTTCTCATTCTTTGAATTTTGGATACATGCATCTGAGAAGAAATTCTTCATTCCCAGTAAGCCCCAGGACTGAGCCAGTACTTTGCATGAGTCAAAATACCCGGGCTAAGATTACAGTCATCTTGGAGAGATGGCACGTAGATGTACTTAGCATCATAAACCATAGGAGATGCCACCAGACACGATTGAATTTCTGCAGATCCTAGACAGAAAGTTTCCCAAATTAATTAGGTTACCAGATTTGCTGAATGTTTATATGTAAAGGACAAAAAAATATTAGAACTGTATAACCATAGGATGTGCTTCTTGGCTTAATAAACATGCCGTCTGTTTTGAAAAGAACACAAACCCACTGACTGGCACAGGAATGACTGCTGTCATCCCTTTTGACAGATATGGTAGCTGTACACCATGTGAGTATTAAAAGGACACAGAATAAATAAAAGACATTGATTTTCAACTGAAGGACATTGATTTTCAGGACCTGTACAATTGACCCTGGGATTTGGAGCTAGCATCAATCCTACTAACTGAATTTGGGGACATTGAAAGAGTCTTAATAGCCAATTTAAATAGACTGTTTATGTGTCATTAGAAAAAAAAGTTAGATTATTTTTTTGTTTTGTTTGCAACTTTCCCAAGGTTTATTTACATTGCTAATTAGAAAAAAGCGATAGAAACAATTGGGGGAAAAAGCAAAATACGTACAGTACAAGGGGTTATCTTACCCCTCCAGGTCCCTCTATTCTGAAGTCCTCAATTAGAATTCTAGGGTGTTCTATTATGATTTTTCAAAACAACCATTTAGAGAGAAGCAATCAGCTTCTCTGTTGTAGGAATACCTTTTCAAATTGAAACTTTAAAAATGGCCTCATTATTCAGAATTCAAAACTTCAGGAGGAAAGAGATGCCTGTCAGTGTGACCCTGGAGACTCAGAAGCTGCCATTTTGCTGGGTGTTTTGCCTTTGAACAGTTAATCTTTTACCATTTCTTCTTGAGTTTAACACACAGAGGGGTTGGAATGTTTTGAAATCACACTCATTCTTTAAAGTTTTGTGACAGGTTTAGCGTCATCTCAGCAGAAGGTGTAATTTGTGTTTGCATTGTGCGAAGAGACTGGTCTAAACTCTGTCCACCTGAGCCTATGCTGACATAAGTGTCCTTGCCCTGTCCTCATCAGACTTCGGCTTCCCTTGCTCTGGTCTGAAGAGACTGCATCAGCTGGAGAAATAAGGAGAATAATTTGCCAAACAAATCGGACTTTAAAAATCTGTGGAAAAGGTCACTAGTGCTTGATATCCTATTGGAAACATGATGAATAATTCTTAGTTTTCCTTTCTTGCTGTTAATAGTTACCAAAGAAGTCTCCATGTTGAGAGAAAACAGCGGAAATCATCTTTCTCTTACCTTATATATCCTACATTTGGAACACGTAACCAGATAATGAAGAATCTCCTTGAAATTCCACTTGGTTTTTGACTGAAAGTTATAATGGCAAACTGAGCAGAAGGGAAATGAAAACAAAAGAAAGTGTGGTTTTAACTAAATTGTGAGTTGGAATCCTCCACTGGGAAGAGCTTTCCCTGTGTAAACTCTGTGATTGTTAAGTGCCTGTTATACGGTGATTGTCTTTGACAGTTAATAGCTTCTAGGGTTCCGGTGTTTAGGGAATGAAACTCTTGCAGATATTTTGGGATGAGATAGGAAGGTATCTGTGACTGAGAAGTGGAAGAAGAATACCCCAGTGTTCGAGGTAGAACTATTTAATGTCACCCCTTTGCCCTGTTTCATTCATTCTCATTATCCAACTGCTCTCCATCTCCCTGTCCTTCCTTTGTCCCTCTCCTCACCTTCCCCTGGGCCTCCTGTCATCCTCTTCACACTGTCACACCTCTCAGAGGACTTTCTCTGAACTGGTGCCATCTGGAGCAGCCGTCCCTTATCTCTGAGCCCCATTCATTTGCCTCTTTTTCTCATTTCTTTGGAAGGCTTATCTCTTCTTTGTGGCCTCCACTCTGTTCATTTATTTCTGCTTGTATTATTACATGGGTGAATCTCACCCTTAACCAGACTTTGAGGATGTGCTATTGAACGGGTGTGAATCTCAACTCGAAGAGGGTGTTGCAATCCTCATTTGCCACAAGGTGTGGTTTCTTGTGCATATAATGGTAGCGAGAGCTCAGTTTAAAATTTGAAAATGAAAGTACATTTCAATTCTGTCACCTGAAATAGATCACTTTAGTTTGCCCATTATTTTATCTTGGAATAAGATTCATTTTCGATAAAGCTGGCTATTAAATTCACGGCTGCAGAAATAACTTCCTGCAACTGTCCTGTGTTTGGAATGGGGCTAGGGGAGGTCCGTCCTGTCATTTTGAAGAGCTCCCTTTTAAGACTGGGGAGACTCCACTCAGAAGTCAACTCTGAGGCCTGAAGAGGAAGGGAAAAAACCCTCTCCCATTATTCATTAATGCCTAGGAATGCTGAGCTAGTTTTACAGATTTTCCTTCATTTGTTTGCTTTGCATTAACTTTGAGAAAACTTTTGAGGAACACGTTTGGTGAATGAGAAATAATATATAAACATGCTGATGGAAATATTTATTAATATTCCATACTCTTAAACATCCCTCAATACTGAAATTGTTTCTTTAAAATTAAGTGTTTTTCTAATAGTACTATTCAAGTAAGTTATGAGGAATTTAGGGAAAAATAAATATTCAATTAATCTGTAATTTTAGAAATCAGGTTTAGCATATATTTAGCTATCAGAGTTTGATATAAGTTGACTAAAGGAATAATGATATGCAGAAGATCAGGAACCCCAAATACTCTCCATTTTTAATCAAATCAGAACGTTAGATACTGTTGTATTTTTTAAAGGATTTAATCATTTTCATATGAATTTATTATTTTTATGCTGCTGTGAAATGAGAAAAAGCAAAGTTTTTGAATACTAGGAATGCTTACCATCTTAGTATTTTAACCTAAAAAATAAATGGAGTTGAAAATTAAGCTACTTAAAAGATGTAATGATATTTACACTCTCCTAAATAGTTTGCCTATTTGCTGATTTTTTTTTTATTGCTATTTAGTTATAAAGGTTACCTTCACATTGAAATGAAAATAGAATATTGCACGATAACATATATTCTCAAAAACTGTAATGAGCAATAATGGTTTTCTATTCTAGAAAGCTTCTTTTAACAGCTTGTCAGCTTAAACTTATGTTAGCATTCTGTGTTAAGTAAGGATGGAAGAAATATGAACTCCTTATGACATATACTATAGAGTAAGTTAAACATTACAAATATGGATCAATCATTTGTTTATTCATTCATTTTAAATTTATTTTAGCAAACATTGCTTAAAGCATATACTCTGTATGAGTTAGACACTGCTCTGGAAGTTGCAATTAAAATGAAGTAGATAATGCCCTACCCTTTATAAATGTTCCATTGTAATAACTTTTGCAAAAGACTATTATTTTTGACAGCCTATTTATTCAGCTATAATGACATCACTGAAAAATATGTAATCTTGGTATTATTTAAAAGTAGGTTTTTAGATATAAAATTATAATCGTTCTACTGCTACTGGGACATATGCCTTGAGTTCCTTTTGCCATAGATGACATATTTTGTTAAGAGTCATCTTTTTCTCTAGGCTACCTCATCTCTACTAAGTAGAGAAACATATTTATGTCTCAATATGGGGGGTGGGTGTGTCATCTGTGACTATTGTACTGGATTAAATTTAATTAGTCATTTCTTGAATGGCTCTGAATATTGCCAGGATTAAAGTCTGAAGGTAAGAGTGCTTTGAAGGAAAAAGAAAGAAGTGCTGACAAACAATGTGTCTTCTACTGGTTCTGTAAAAGGAAGAATTTAAACTTTATAAGTGGGAATACTACTCTGCTAACCAAATTATTACAAAAATTAAAAAAGAGTATTCGAGATAAAGCTCCATTGTTGTACAATGTGTCAATTATATTTAGTTAACTTACGAAGAATGTTTCTGTGCTGCTGTTTTGAGTCAAAATACTAATTTATTTCCATTGACTCAGGAAAGGAAATTTTATTGTAGCATCAGCTGGCATCGGTTATGTTCTATACTTAGAAATTCATGTTGAAAAATCATGCTTAAAATGATCAGTTTAATGTGCCTTTAATCTTACACTCATGATTTAACTAATCTTTGCATTCATGGTGGCATGATTATGGTTTTCTTCTGATGGGAACAAACGAAATAGCCATAGCAGACAGCAGATTAAGAGTATGCCTGTGTTTTTTTGTTTTGGTTTGGTTTTTTAAGATGAAATAATGCCCTCAAAATATTCCAACATTTTCAGATTATAAAGCACATTCTGTAGCATCGTACATCCCTGGCACCTCAGACAGATTGTTACTTTTTTGGAAGAACCGTGTACCGCTCTTCATCTGCAGATCCTTTCCGGGGTGAGCGGGTAGCGGGGGCATATCCTGTTAGATTTGGTGACATAAAGGTCAGAAGATAAACTGTAAGTGATACCTGTGTTTATTTTTTTGACAGTGTTAAATTAGCAACCTCTCAGACCTCTCCCGGAGAAGTACAACCTTAGTAATTGAACATGGCACAAGGGAGTAAGCTTGGTTAAGCTGATTCCTATTATGTTGCCTTGTCAGGGGCCAATAATTAAAGCTGAAGAGCGATGCTCATTAGTGTCTGCAAGATGATTCAAAGAGTAAGAAGAAGTCCTTGAGGCACACCTGCAAAAGGCAGGTACTGCACGGAGGTGAGGGCAGATGACTGCTTGCTTTTCTGCTGCGTTAGCAACCCTGCTATAAAAGGGATGCACTAAATTAAGTGTTGCAAATGTATTCTCCTCAACTGAGATTATAAAATGCATTTTACTTCTGCCTTTGAACATAATTTTGTTCCATGTAATCATATTCTGCTCAATTATGTTTTAATGCTATGAAAGATGTTTTAGAAAATAGATACCAGTCTATTCAAAAGCACTCTGAAAATTTTTTTTGTATTAGTAATCATTGTATTCATTTTCCTGGAAGCATCATAATAATCAAAATCTGCTTTGCTTCTTTGAACTCGTAATACTCTGCACGTACAACATATGAGTTATCCAGCTTCGACAATAAAGACTTAAGTAGCATACATTTGTCACATTTACTTTGGAAAAATGGGCAGTTTTAACTTATGGACTAAAGCACAGCACATATAATATGCAAGTATTGTCTCTGAAGAATCCTATAGGGGAAGATGATAGTTAAGTGTAGAATTTAAGTTGATCATGATTTGAGCAAAGGTGCGGACTTAGTAGGAACAGCCTGTACCTTTTCAGCACTGCAGTGGTATATGGGAACTTGAATCATAAAGCCATTGAAAACTTTTCTTCTTTTATTTTTGACATTTAGGTCAACTCAGTTTTGACAAAGTCATCATGGAATCATGATGTTTGTGAACAATTAAGACAAAGAGAATTTAGTGAGCATATTTGTTATCCTATAATCTGATTTTGAAATAAAAAAAATATTTTGACCTTGGTGAACTGGTCTTTTAGTTTCCAGTGTTGTAGATCCTGTAAGGCCTGTAAGATCCACCTTTCCCATTTCCCCAGGAGGGGTGTCTCTTTTATAAAAACATTTCAGAATGAAGTCTGCAGTCTTCAGCATGGCCCAGAGGCCCTCCTTCTATGTACCTTCAGGATTTAACTGGAGATTATCTTTTGAGGACACCCTTCCTGAACCCAGCCTTTGCAGAGTTTGTATCACCAACGTATCTTGTTAGCATGGAATTGTCTGTTTCTTCCCAAATGGAGCGAAGTCCCTTCAGAGCAGGGATGATCTCGTTAATGTTTCCTTGCACTGTGGTTGGACCTCAGTAAAGGCTGGTTAAACTTAACCTTAGTCACGGTGCAGAAGAATCCTTTGGGGATAGATTTCCAAGAATACCCAGGGCTTTAGAAGTCAAATAGAACAACCTCCTACCCAGTACCAAGAATCTCTTACATGATGTTCTTTAAACAGACAAATCTATCTGTTTCAGGCTGGAAAGGATGCAGAAGCTTTCTTATCATTGGAGAGGTCATTGCTTTGCAAAGCAGCTATTTCTAGATGGGGAAACTCCAATTTATAGTAAGAGCAAATAGCAGCAGTCAAAAGGGCTGTACTTTCCATGAATTTACATTTAGTTTTCACAATATCCTCATGATAAAGGCACTTATTATTATTATTATTACCTCCATTTTAGAGATAAAGAGGCTGAATGTCAGAGAGGTTGACGTCCCTAAAGTTCCACAGGTAATTCGTGGGTGAGCTAGCATGGACGTCCAAGGATGTCTGACGTAAAAGCTAGGATATTCAACTGCTAAACACATAACTTCCCCCGCCCCACACCTTTTTGTTGGTGTTGTTACAAAGCTCTTTTGATTACTTTTTTTTTTTTTTTTTTTTTTTACGAAAGTCCATTGTTAGGGATTTTAAAAATGTCACATCATTGTAACCTCCCCACCCCATTTGTTTTGTTTTGTTTTTTCTTAATAATGGGAGGAGAGACCAGAATATTTGAGGTCAACCAGCTATGAATTATTGCTACATGGTAGTGATATGAGAGGTGCCGCCTAAAATAAGTGACTTCAGTGAGTTTATTCAGTTAAGGCCCTAACTTATGTCTAAATGCTTTATATGTCTTAAATCCTACTCAGACGGGCTGTTTTTAACATGGTGTTATAGTAAAAAGACGATTTGACCAAGATTCACCAGCCTGTCTTACCTAGCTGGAAAAGTGATTACCACACATCTCCAGGAGGTAAGTCCTTTAGCTGTCATAAGGCCAGGTTGGGAGTGACCTGAGGAAATTCCTTTTCTGCGAATCTTCTAGCATTGATATTGAAGTAGATGGACTAAGGAGGTGAATATATTTTCTACCAACTTATGTATTGAAACTTTTTACTCCTCCTTAGAAGAATACATGGTATCGATGCTGTCTTCTTTTACAGTAGGATGTTTTCCTCAAACCTGTCATATTGGAAACATGATCAGTATTGACTCTTGTGACAATGATTTGACAGAGTGCCTTCTGATTTGCATGAAGGTCAGAGTGCTTGATTTAAGAGGATGAGTCCTCAGCCTTGAGCAGTTTTTTTCTTAAAAGTTTTTTCTTCATAGTGAGGCAGCATATTTAATTAGACACTTCAGTTTTTAAATGAATTTATTGATTAAAACTAGAAAGAGTCTAGCTTCCACTTTAAATCATACATTTCAAAAATTTCTCTTTGAGATCGAATGAAATAAACCCAATTATATATTCTGTCCAGTATGTCTCTCATCTGTTCCTTTAAAAAATGTAAAGCGCCATTGAACCAATTTCACGGTACTATTAATCAGTGTAATCAGTATTAATACACTACTTTACCAGCTCAGTGCCACTTGTCAGTAATATGATAGGGTGAATTTTACATCTTCTTCACAAAGGCTTTCATCTATTAGGGAAGAAAAAAGGAGATCAGGATTTTAATTGTTAGCAGTCAGAAGCCTATGTGATTAAGACTGGTATTCTGAATAAGAAACCTCCGAGATTATGCCAGGAATATTTTTCATCCTTTACTAATTCAAATATAGTCTTATTTACCAATACCTGAAACTCTAATTACATGTCCACAGGAGAATAGTGCATGCGTTAGATGAAAGCGTATAGTAGTAGAGTTAAGGATTTTCACATGTGGTGCCAACTGGTCTCCTTCCCCTCCTCTCTCTGACTTTTCAGGTTTCTGAAATATATTCTCTGTTTCCTCAGCTATCCAAGTAAATCATGTTGATTTGTTTCTAAAATGTCCATTTTAAGACTTGATTTATTTAGATTTATGCTGCTTATGAGTAAGTGTTTTCTGTTAAAATAGAAGTGATCTTTGAAATAACCACCTATTACTTTATTTCTAGTGCCTACACCCTATCACAGTTTACTTTTCAGGTAATTAATTAGCTGTTTAAAACAGAAAACAGAACCCAAAAGGGAAATTCAGGTGAGCAAGGTATACAAGGAATGGTGGAAAGAGTGCTGACATAAAGGAGACTTTTTCTCAAGGGTGAAGGCTCTACTGGGATGAGAGTCCATCAAGAAACAGATAATCTCTTTAGAGAGGAACAGGATGGGAGGAAGGAGGGAGAGAAGAGAGGCCCAAGAAAACAGCTCTTCAAAAACAAAAGAAGTTCTGATTTTCCTGAAGCTAATTATGGACTGTTTCCTATCCGGACCACAACTTCAGAAGATACTTTTAATGACCAGATTACCAGGTCGCTTGCTTAAAATCCCAAAAATAGGGACAGAAATCACACACAAGTCACTTTTCAGCACAGCACAGCCCAAGAACTTAAATCCACATACTTCACCAACCGAGCTAATGCTAGAGAGAATCATGAGATTTTTTTCAGTTTAGCTGGGAGAATAAAAAGAGAGGAGGGGAGTGGAGGGGATGGAGGAAGAGGGAGACAAGAGAATTGAACCATTCTTTGTCCTCCTCCTTCCCTTTTTTTTTAAAAAAAAAAAAGTGATACTTAGAGAGTCAGTTTAACAAAGTATGGGCAATAAAAATATCTTTAAGTGTTTGCTGTTTGATATGGCACTTTAATGATTTTATCAGACTTGAATTATACTATTTGATTTATTTCTTAATGTAATTAAAAATCAAAATTAAGTAAACTTCCTGTAATTTGGATGCTTGATTAAAAACCTAATTTCAAGGAAATTACAAAGACAGTGATAAACTTCGAATGTAGTTGACCACTGTACTGGCAGTTTTATTATATGAATATTTGAGCTGGGCCTTTGTGGGGAAAGTTAGAATGGAATTCCATTTTTTTCCCTCGGAATTATTTAATAATAGCCTTTTGTTTGTACTGGTGGACATCTGCCTTTCTTTTCGCACACCTGGATCTAAAGTAAACCTGTTTTGTGTTAAAAGTAAGCAAATTACAGTCAAAATAGAAGTTGCTCATTGAAGTCACAGTAATGGATAGTTAACATTTGTCCATGTTTAGAATGTCTGTATTAAACACTTGGAATGATGATAATTTGAAGATATTTGTAAAAATTAATTTATCAAAAACCTGTTATATTTTTGCACTCCAGTAGCACTGAATTTTTTCTTATTTTATCCATGGGATATTTATTGCTTTCTTTCTTTTCTTTAAACACTAAGGATAAGAATGTATCAAATTCACAGTGACTTAAAAAGCAAATATTATTATGTTAGAGGGATTAAAACTCTGAAATTAAAACCAAGTAATATCCCAAGGGTCAATTCAATGTATTGGGATACGGATTTAATTGTTAGATAAAGTCCCCTATTGGTACGTTTTCATATTTTTTTCTTTCTTTTTTTTTTTTTTTTTTTGGTAACTAGCATTAGGATTCTCATTAAAATAATATACTACTGAAAGTGATTTTTAAATATATGTGTGTATTACATGTGTATGTACATAGGTGTTTGCGCATTTAAATTGAAAGATTTAATTGCATGCATAAGTATGCATATACATAAATTTGTGGTATTTTATTTGAAAGTTGCTTTCTCCCTACTCTTGTAATCTAAATAGGTTACAGTGTATAAGTAATGCTGGGTTAAGTTTACAATTTGGACAGTTTGGAAGGTGTTTCTTGATTTTTCCTTATGGAAGCAATTGTAGTTAAAGACACTATCATGCCGTGTTTGCATGAATATATTGTTTAGATTGTAAACTTTCTTATGTTGTGGATAGGTTTTATTGTATTCTTTGATGTCTGGAGATAAAAGAATCAAAATTGGTGAAATGAGTTATAATGCTTTTCATGCCAATAATCATGTTCATTTTCACTTACTTGGATCTATTCTTGAAATAAAATAGTGAAAGCATTTGTCCTTTTCTAAAATTAACTTTGAAGAATGGATTACAAAGTATAATTAAAACACACTAGAGGTTAAATCTTGAGGAATTATTAGATTTATTGGTTTGCTTTCATAAGTCTAAATGGAATCTTCAGCTAAAATATGTGTAATGAGTCTGTCTCCCTTATCTTTTCGTATCGAAAGATGTTTAAGTCTGTTTAGTGACTGTTATTTTTACTTTAGTTCCATATAGCTTCAAGAGTAAATTATTGGGAATGTTTTGTGGTATTTTAATGATTTTCTGCCCTTTTAGATTATTAAATAGTGGTTACCAGTTATAGCCAGTGCTCTCAGGTAAGGTATGTAAGGGATGAGAATTATCTAGAAAGGAATTAGAGATATATTTAAGAAAACACAGTGTTAACTATTGAATTGGAGTCCTTTGACCGCTCAAAATATTGCTGAATAGTGGAGGAACAGGATAATTCATGTGGTTTGATGATACAAGTTATCATACTGACACCAGAAGAAATTATAATATGGATCCATTGAGTAGCCTCTTATGTCCTTTATTTCAGATTATTTGATGATGATCAAGTTGTTTTCTTGTTCTTAGTTGTATACAGTTAGAGTGATTTCTGACAGTGAAAGAGGAAAAGCATTATAAAGAATTAACTTCTCAAATTATATGCATGCAACTATTTCAGAAACTACCTATAAGATCTCAAGTGATAATGAAACTGATAAACAGGATTTTGTTTGACGGGTTCTGAAAATACAATTGCTCAAAAAACATTCTCTGACTCTTCTCAAGGGACAATCCATAAATCATTTAGATGTCATGTATTTTATCTGCATTTTAAATTGATTGTATTTAATAGTGGGAGCTGAAACAACCTATGAAAAGATGGAATCAAAAATGTCTTCTTTCCCTCCTCCTTTCCCTCTTCCACGTCCCATTCCCTAATTGGCTTTAATTGTGTAAAATCTGAAGACCATTCACTGGAGTGGTTCACAAAAGCAAGAATCAAGAATGCCACAGAAGTTACACTTTCCTGGATAATGAAGTAATTAAATGTATAAAAGTGATGCATTTTAACTAATAAGCATGAGTAGACCTCAGTGCTTCTCTGACAGGCAAAAATGACTGTGATTATATTTCTGTCAGGATAAATAACTTTATTTTAGAATAATTATTGTCCATGAAATGGATTTTCTTAGACTGCTAGATGCCTATTAATTTTATTGGGTGAATCAGTACAGTACAACCCTTTAGTTAATATTTTCAGCTATAATTAGAAGAAATTCTTCCCACACTTAGCACTAGCTTACGATCTCAACTGATGCTAAGGAGACACAGGACTTCAGAGTTCAGTGCCTTACTGACCTTCCTGCCTGCACTCAATCCAGCGTTATGTCAGCCATGATTGCAGTGAATATTAATTCATGAAGTCCTCACAGTAATTCCATGAGCTAGACAGTATTACTCCCATTTTACTGTTGAAAAAAAAAATGATGCCTAAAGAAAGCAAGTGACTGCTTGGCAATAGGAGAGAATGGAATTTAAGATTTGCTGCTAGACCGTTCTTAAGCATCAGGCTCTCCTGCTTCCTTCCCATTGTTATGTCCACGAGAAAATGATTTCAGGCATTTGGAATTATTTCCCTTTTGGCCTTCATTTCCTTTAAATTCTTTGATCTCTTACAGAATTTTATTTCATATCTAGATACATTTGTTGTTGTTCCTTTTGTCTCATTGAATTATAATCAAATGATTTGAGAAAAAAACATGTCTTACTGTTTAGGATATTTCATTTTTATGTTTTATTGTTAAGGGTGCTGTCAGTACTCTGTTTAACAGACACGCTCGCCTAGAACATGTCATTAGAGTTATTTCAGGGAAGTCATTCCTTAAATTATTTTTTTGTCAGAGCAAGACCTAAGGATTTTATAAGCTTAGATAATGATTATAAAACTGATTTTAGAATCTGGACTAAATTGAATTAGACTCGATGTTGCCTTGAAGTGAAGGATCATTTTATTTTAATTTGAATTTTATATGTTGCATAAAAAAGAGAAAAGACTTTTGTCTTTAAATACGTTTCTAAAGTGAATCTTCAACAAAGGCGAAAAGATTAGGGATATAATTTTCAGCTTGATACCCTCAATATTTTAAACTTCTTCTTTTATAATTTTTCTGCTTACTTTCATAAACCAAATCCAAAGACCTAGTATTTACACAAAATAAACAGTTGGCTCTTGCAGAAGAAAAATTACAAGAGGAAAAACTTATTTTTAATTAAAACAACAAGTTTTAAGGTTTCTTTGCATAACTCTTGTAGAGTTGGCACTTTTTATGTCAGGTCTTATCTTGAAAGAAATTAAGTTTATGAGAAGTTGGTATTAGAGACTGATGAACATATCCCAACAATAGCAACAGAACCTATTAAACCAAAGCTTAATGCTTTCCACCTCTATATGGGTCCACTAATGTCTTTGAAGCTGTATGTTTTCCATAAGACCATGCCTGCTTCCATATGATAGTAATAATGGAGATAATAACAGCAAAGCGACTTGCTTATTTTCCCCTTGTGCATCTAGTGGTGTTGAAAATATCTTGAGTCTTTCATTTTTTTCTCCTCTCCCTTTTGGGTTCGCACATCCCTTAGGACACCAGCCTCCTTCAAAAACTGCCATAATAACTTCGTGAAAGTGTTTGTGTCAAGCAGGAGAGGAGCCTCCGTTTGTCACAGGTATAAAATAAAAGGTCCGGGTCTTATTCTTGGCTGTTGCTGAATGAATTGAAGAAAGATTGCTAGAGCTGGTACTTTTCCTCTTGGAACTCTGATTATGTTGGCAGAGGGTCATATTGTGGGACTTAAAATTGTTTAATTATAGCATTTGACAGTTCTCTCGTAATAATAATAGTTAGCATTTATGTAACCTGTTTCATCTTCAAAGCATTTCCCAAGCACTAATAATTCTCACAACATGCCTGTGAGGTGGGCATCATCACCCCATTTTACAGATGTGGAAATTGATGCAAGCAAGTTAAGAGTCTTGCCATAGGCCATAGTGGGAAGTCACAGTTTAAAACCAGTATGCAAACTGAGGAGTGGCTGGTGCCTAAATCTTCTTTCTTAGCCTTAATTTAGGTCTCCTCCCTCTTCCTCCCCATCTTCCCATCCGTTTATTTATTTATTTTTTTATTTGTTTAAGTCCTGGAAGGGACTCTGTGGTGCTTTTCTTTTTAGTCTTCCTCAGAGAGTAGTTTTTTTAACACTGCCCTAGAAATAAATAAATCATCTTAGTATAACATCTTTAAAGACCTAATATGTCTAATCAGGATATAAATATTTCGGAGAGTCAGGAAATGAATTAAGTTTGGGTGAAAGAAAGGATTCCAAATTATATTTTGCCTAATAAATATTGCATCCGTAAACAGTAAAAGTAATGATAGTGATTAGTTAACAGTACCAAATAAAACGTGCATTTAAAATGAACCTGACTGGGCATTTTTGTATCCTACTGACTGATGTGCACACAGTCCATTCTTTGAAAAATCAAGACACACATTTGAATTGTAAATCGCCTATGTTGTAAATTGTAAATTGTAGTAGTCTTATTGTGCTGAGATGTGACAAATTGCAAATGGAATATTGGCTGGGCTTCCATATTATGCCTTTCTCGTCTACTTGCTGCACTATCACCATTAATCTCTTTCGTAGAAGCTGTATGGAGAATTGTTCCGGACATGGAAAGGACATTAAGTTGCCTTGTTGGCTTTTGTAGGTTTCTCTGTGGCTTCTCTGACCTCTAGTTTTTCATATTGGGGTAATTCATTTTAGTACTACGCATTTTGGATCCTTCTGTGGATGTAAGAGATTCCAGCCCAGTTTTTGCCTGACAGCTCACTTAATAAATACTATGTTACAATTCAAAATTTTGGCTAAAATACACCAAGTAGATCTTGAAATGCAATGTGATTCCAAATACAGAATCATAAAATCTATTAAGGATGAAGGGATTCTTAGTTCAATTTTTCTCAATTATACAAATGAGGAACCAGCGACTGAATTTGTTAGTAAAGATTCAGTTTTGAAGATGAGGCAGCCTAGGTGACTGTCAAACTTAAAAAGTGTTGTGTTTTCAGGTGGAATGCTTGACCTCTCTACCTATTTAATTTTTCACATTGTGTTTTCATCTTCAAACACGAATTAATTATACCTAGACTTTTGGAAAAGTATCTGCATGTAGAGGCTACATTTTCATTTGGGCAAAATGTTCTGTTAACTTAGCAGAATGAATGAAAATTTGTTACCCAGGGATAAAGATGAGTTCTAGCTTTTTGTTTTTATTTTATTGTATTTTTTTTTAAGAGGAAGAATTAGGAATGAAGATAAGTAGACAGGCAGGCAGAGAGGGAGTAAGAGAAGAGGAAGAAACACTTATTTGCTCATATTTATTTAATCGTTCATGTTAGTTGCCTGCCCCTTACCCTCTGCCCTTGGTTCGAATGCTGGTCCTTGAGCTTTATGTGGACTACGCCAGAGCCTTAGACTTAACTCCTGAGCTACCAGGAGATGCCTAGCTTTTTATTTTCAGCAGTTGATAAAAAATATGAATGTGTGTTGAATGGGAAGTGAAGTTGAAAATTTTGCACTGTTATGATAGAAATGAATATTAAGAAGGCACAGTAAAAATTCTCCTCACAGGCAGAACTGAACTTATACCTATAGTGAATAGGATGGTGGGGCAGGGGAAAGAGGTGGTGGAGTCCACTGGACAATGCTGAAGACAGTTGATTTGGTGGGGGGCAGGGTGTGTTGCCATATAGCTGAGGAATAGGGAAGCTGCACATATGGGGAAGCTACACATACGAGTTTATTTTAATTTGTAAAACCAAGTTACTGCAATTAAATGCTAAAAAAAAATTAAACAAAAAAGCTCGCATTGTACATGAAATGGAACGCTTCATGTGTGGTGGTCTAGATGCAAACACTAAATTACAAAGGAGAAAGCCACATGCCAAGTTGGAAAAAAAAGTGAGTTCCCCACTAAAAATTGCCCCTCAAAAACCCTCTTAACCCATCTCCACTGAACCAGTGCTCCCTGAACCTTCAGTAAAGGAACTGACTTGTCAACAGAAAGCTGAGTGGCTTCAAATCATAGACTGTCATTTCCAGTGTAACCCATGTACACTTCTGCTCCTCCCAGAGGATGTGTGTGTTCATCAGGAGTCAGTGGGGATCACACCAGACCAGCTATGACATTTGAATTTAAGATTATATTTATATTAGTAAATTAAATATTATAGAAAGATATGAAATCTCACAATGAAAGCAAGTTCTTCCATGACTATGAAAATGACTATCTCAGAAAGATTTGAGAAAAGGACGTCACTTGAAGTATCAGATTAACTGTGGACAATTGCAAATGTGCCAAATATAAACTTTTAGAAATGTTAGAGGATCCATTATGTGCATGGGTTTATATGGAAGAAAGATAACTTGATATCTGATTAAAAGACTGGTAAACATATTTTATAGTTTTAACATATGAATAATGAAATTATTAAGTTGGATAATGTAAGTGATTGAAATTAAAGTGATACTTTTTATGATTTCCCTACTTCAACTGAATGTTTCATTTAACTGACAGCTGGTCAGTTAACAGGTGAAATGATTTATGCAGTAATGGATCAAGAAATGCTACTCACAGATCTTCTTTTTCACTCTATTAATACATTTCTAGGATCTCCCCTCTATTTTTGGAGAATAGGACATTCTGAGTCTTTTGTTAGTGGATTTTTCCGTTTTATTATGATTTTTACAGGATACACACAAAATCACCCAAGTTATCAATTAGTTGTTTTGAGTTTACGTAGCTTAATAATATTATTGATTTTCTATATGCCCATTAATTTGTATCAGTGTTTTTATTACATTTTTCTTATAATTGCATACATGCTTTCCCATATTTACGGTATTTTGACTATAGCATTTGTACTTTTGGAATATCGATTGGAACATCTGTTTTGCTGTTGCATTGTTTTGTACAGAAACTTAAAGATGTGAGGATTTCTCCCATTCCGTAGTTTAAAAACCAAGGAAAATAAAGGTATATTACATATTCAAAATCCGAGGTAGGAGTGCAGGTTAACCGAATAGAACAGATCCACCACAGTGAAGATGTGGTTTTGGAGTTTGCAGATTTCTCTTGCCAAACCATAACCAACTCTCCTTCCACATAAACATAATCTGAACAAACTTTGAAGGAGAGAAAAATGATTTCTAGGAGCAGGCTTTCAGATACTAGATGATGTATCTTTGAGATGACTTGAATTATCCAGCAAAATGAGAAACTGAAAGAAGGTGAGATTAAATGTATGGATTTAGAAGTGGTGGCCAAAATTGCAACATTAAAGCTAGTTATTGAATTAATTGTTTGAGGGAGTGGGGTAATATTTAGATTTAAATTGTTCCAAAACCCCTCACCTTTCCTTATAATCCTTGCAGCTACTTTTCCAATGAGCCTCTCTTGCTGTGTGTTGTGGTATAGTGATCTCTTTGTTAATGGATCTCCTACAGTTGAGGGAGAGGGATTGTTTCTTTTTCCTAATATTTCTAGTACCTGAGACAGTGTGGGCCCTTGGTAAATATTAGCTTAATGCAGTAACAAATCAGGAATTAGAGAATTGTTTTTGCAGACTTTTAGGTTGACTCATTTTAAACATGACCTAATATCTTGAGGCATTTAGAAGTTAACTTTATGTGCATTTGTATTTTCTTTTCCTTGTGGTTTCCTTTGATGCAAATCTTCATGGTAAGTGAATAATTTACTTTTTTTGATGTTGTGTTGGAAAGGATGTGAGAAAAAACAAATCCTCAGATTTAGAAGAACTCATTCCAAACTATAGGTCTGGTACCTTTCTCACTCAGTGTCTATGAACAAGTTACTCATATTTTCTGAACTTTAAAATAGGAGTTATTAGTTTATTTAGTATATTTAGAATATTAGCACACAAATTATTAAGTTACAGCCTTATAAAGTATGTGGTAGCTGGCACATAGCAGGCAATCTATAAATGTTTTTGATTCTAAGTATTGCAGAAAAATGAATGCATTTCAATAGAAATGTGTGAAAGCTCACTTTTTATTTTCTGAAATTGTGAAGAATTTGATTTTTTTTCTCTGTTCTTAAGTATAACACCTCCCTGGTCATTTAGGTAATTACATTGTCTTCTTTATGACTTTCTTTCATACATGCATAGACATATACATACATACATATATACAGACATACGTATTTATTTATTAGAGGAAAAGAATGATCTAAAATATGAGAAATACAAAACAGCACTACTAATGCAATTCATGAGAATTTTCCAAATTTGTTGGCAAGGCAGTCTGTAAAATGTGTCATTTGCACAACTTCTTCGTAGAACAAACAAAATGCTTAACTATATAATAATATACAGTATTAAATCCCCCTGGGAAAAGAGTCGGTTTTAAATACTTTGAAAAGAAACTTTCAAGTTAGTGATTTACACAGTTAATTATAAACAACAAGGCTTGTAATTAAGTGTTGCCATTTTAGGTGGAATTGGTTTCACCCATCACTAATCCGTCTATCCTTGTCTTTGGCCTTTGAGAGATTACGGGAAAATGCACACGATGAAAAGTTTAACTTGTCAAGTATAAATTTAGATGCAAAGTCCGGAATATCAAACACCGCAAGTGATAATTATCACCACCTGGAAATAATTTGTACCACTGAGTTAAGTAAAGAATTCTCCCTTTCTGCTGATGGGGAATTTCTAACCTCCTGATCACTGAAGCACTCCCTGCAGTTTACAGTGATGTATCTTGTGGTTCATTCCCAGTAGTCAACATAGCACCAAGCAATTAGCAGAACACTGGAGGATAAGTGCTAGCTTTGTGAAATGTGACTAAGATTAAACCAAGAGCAAATTAGAAGCAAGGGTGATCTCTGTCCAGTTTTTAAGTTACTCAAAATCCATCCAACTCAGTTACCTATTACTTTCAATTTTAATGAAGCCTGGACCCTTTGTATAAATAATAAGCACATATAAATAGATACACTAATAAATTAATGCAATTATTTAAAACTAATGAATTACTGTATCATAGCTGAATATCACATATATGTATTTTCTCCTGTTAATGTTTTTCTCTAAGTCTTTGGATGTATTTATTTTACAGGAAACCAAATTAAAGCTTCGACATTTGTAGATCAGAGGAGAAATTTTTATTGTAAACATGAATTTTAAGTATGTATTGCACAGTTGACCTACTTAGACTCAGTGAAATTTTTTTTGTGGCAGAAGTTCCTTTTATTCCCTGAGGGTGTTTTATATATGATTAAGTTTCTCAGCTTTATTGAGTTTTTGTGATAGTTAATGAGATTTTCACATAGTCCTCCACAGACAAGAGTTGATTTTGAAATTTTGACAGCCTGTGTTTAACAAGATTTGATTCCCATTCTCAGACATTTGCATGTATAATTCTGAGAACACATTTATTTAACACACTATAGTAAACAAATGAATCATAATGATGAACATTTTCCAAAAGTCTTTCTTGGAAAAGTTTTATTAAAAAAAAAGCTAACCTGCATGTAGCAGCAGAGTTTTGAACGAAAGAACATAATATTCAATGTTAACTTACGTGTTGATTTAAAATCATATCTGATTTTTTCTCTTTTAAAATACATTTTAGGTTTTTTAGAGGGGGTTGTCTAAATAATTTGAAACAAACTTTTTTAATCTGTCTAATGAGAGGAAGGAGACAAGGAGAGAATGAAATATGTTTGAGCTCCCTCTGTTGCTCTGGAATAGCATTTTATTCATGATCTATGAGGTGATGTGGAAGCTTCTGTTAATGTGTCAAAACAAATGGATTTTTCTTAGACAATTTACAACTTTTTAAAATAGAGTATAAAGGACTTTCTAAATATAAATTCTGACCTTCAGTGTGTGTTAATATTTAAAATTGATGAACACATAAAAATGCATCTATTTCTCACCAATGGTAAAAATTTAGCTATATTTAGCACTCTCTAAATTCCTGAACATTACTGTAGAATGCAAGGTCTGATCATGGGAAGTATCAGTTTGGGTAATGCTAGTAACCAGATTGGGAAATAAGACAACTGAATTCATGCTGAATTTTTTATCAATGAAAATAAGGAAACAAATTGTGAGCAGATACAAAAACATACTGATGAAAACAAGGAGTCAGAGGAATTTCATGCAATGAAAGTATGCCTTTTTCTGATCATGTACCTGTATGCATTGGAGTGATTTCAGTAACAGAAGTTTGAGGGATTTACCTTGGTTGATTAAATCATTCCATAATATGAGTAATAGTCACATGTTTTATTCTTTTAAAACTCAATTTTAACAAATTCTGTTATGAAGGGAAGTGGTAAAACTCTTGACTACATGGCAGTTAATGGTAATCATCACTTTTAAAATGAAATGTTAAATTCCGGTTAAAATGTTACTCAAATTATAATACTCTTCATTTTTCTTTTAATAATTGTAAGATTTAAGAGGGACGGAGGTGCCAACTTTATTTGATATCTAAAGGAAGGAATCAGAAATCTTAACTGATGTGGGATTAACTTTTTACTCTCGATACTATTTTTTAAACTCCTGCCCCTCATTAAAAACCTGAAACATCTTATGACAGTAGGGAAATGTTCTAGTTTATGTTCTAGTTTATTCTCATTTTCAATGGAGTATTTAAAGGGTAAGGAATATATAACACAGCTTATGTCTTCATTCTTTTTCAGACTTAATCCAGGTGTATCAAATGTCTTTTATACTTCCTGAAATCACTGATTTGCTTGTCACAGCTTTATCTTCAAAATGGAAAAAAAAAAGGCACGAAAGGGATTGAGTGAGGCAATGTCTTTTTTATTTTTTTATTTTTCATTTTTTTTTTACCTTCTACATGATAAAAATGTGTGGAAAATGTCTTCAGATGTCCTATTATATGGATTGAATATTTGTGTCCCTCTGATATGTTATGCTGAAGCTCTGACTCCACAATATAATGTTATCCAGAGATGGAACTTTTGGGAGGTAATGAGAGTTATGTGAGGGCATGAGGGCAGGCCTCTGGTCTAATTGGTATTAGCACATTATAAGAAGAGACACTAGAGAACTTCTCTTTCTCTCTGTATGTATACACAAAGGGGAGGTCCTGTAAGCACAGAGTAAGAAGGCAGCTGTCTACAAATCAGGAAAAGAGTCCTTCACTGAATCCTGCTGGAATTTCAAATTTGGACTTTCCAGACTACAGAATGGTGAGAAAATAAATATCTATTGTTTAAGTCATTCAGATACTGTGTTTTTTATTACGGTTCAAGTAGATTAAGCTGTTGAAGATATTTTAAAATGAAGTTTGATTTTAAACTGTTAAGAAAAATATAGCAATTTTGATATTTGAAGAAAAAAGATATATAGTCTGTAGGAAATCTTGTGGTTATGTCCTCTTTGCATAAGCATCACACTTGTTCACAATTTGAAGACTTAAACTGTTTAATTTTAACTTATTCGCTGTCTTTTGGAAACATGTTTTGAAAGGGAAGAAAAGACAAGTTTCATATAGTAAGCAGGGCCCTTAAAATTTGATCCTATGTGGAATCAGAAAGATGCTCCTACTCTATGTTTGATCTCTAAGATAGGTTTTAATAACTGGCTACATTCCAAATATTGGGACTTATTTTCCTGATCTCTATTCACAAGGAGTGGGAGAGTATGCGGAAGATTCACTTCTATAGTATAGTGGACAATCTAGCTGATAATCTAATACCTTCTATCTATGAGGCCTCCGTATTTGAGTTATTAGCCAACTATTAACAATTTTATCAAACTGGAATTTACTTTCATATTCCAACATTCACCTGTGTTGTTTCATGTAAAACTTTGAATCTTCCAAAAATTAAAATGAGGATAGCCCGTAACACATCTTTGTTTATTTATCCTCACCTCTCACATCCCATCAGTCACTCATTTCTCTTCCCCTCCACTTTGGTTTATACCCTGTTCTCTTTTCCATACCTTCGCAGTAACTGTTGAACTTCTTTTCTTGTCTTTGCAGTCATTCTTTCTAATCATCTTCCACTCTGCCAACAGAGTTCCCTTTGTGAAACTGATCATGATCCTGTTTTGTTCATGCTTCAAATCTTTCACTGCCTTCTTGTTGAAATAGCATGCAAATATTTCTTCCTGAGTTGACCACTCCGTTCTCATACAGCCTCATCTCCTGACATTTCCCTCTTAGGTTTGGCAGCCTAGGGAGACACATTTAGTTAATAATCAAAAAATTTTAATAAGATACCAGGATAATTAATACACCATGCCTAGGTCAGGAATATGAATCGTATTTGTACTTTAGAACTCGGTCTGGTGTTTCATGTCTAATGGGAAACTTTCTTAGATTCGTCCCACTGTTAGGACTAATCAATTTTTCTTGGCATTCCTAAAATCGCACAATTTTGTTTGTATTTCAAACTCTATCTGCTTTCTAGAATCTGAGCTTCTAAGCCAGAGACTATGTCTTTTCTGCTGTCTGATGCCAAACTTAGTGCCTGATTAAAGTAGTCTCTAAATTAATGTTTATGGAATTTAATTATACTGACATAAGCCTGTAAAGTCTTTTTTTCCACTGATTAAGTCTGTCAGATTTTCCCTGTTGGTCAATGTTTGGTATAATGTTATCACGTATTATAAAAACTACATTCCAGTTTCAATTCTGTCTCCTCTGTAGACCATATAGACTTACAAGTCAATAAATATTGGATCAATTGTAGCTATTTTAAAAAAATGTGGTGCGAACATGTATTATCCAGGATCTGATGATCAAATCTGTAGAAAATTTCATATACTGCCTTAGATACTTGCTCCCTCAGAATTTCTCAACCTCTTCTGGTTTCTATAATATTCCTCATACACAAGGGTCTTCCCCTTTTTTATCGTTCTCAGTATCTATTCTAAAATCTTTTACTCTTTGTAAATAATCTTAAAGCCACGGTAAAACTTTACATGGGTTTTAAGAAATGTACTCTTTTTTTAGGTTTCATATTTTTGCTCTCTAGCTGTAGAACTATATATATCATTTTTGTTCTTTCCCTGCTAGAAACTTCAGTTGTCTTTTATTCCAACTCATTTGGATCTTATAGCCAGTCAACCAATAGATCTACTTTCTGCTAGTATTTCATATCTATTTCTTTTTAAAGCTCTAACTTGGTTCTCAGTCATGTCCTTCTTTGCCCATAGCTTCCTCAGTGATTTAAGTTGGCATCTCTAGTGATATTGTTCTTAATTCCAGTTCTTTCACTGGATTTAACTAAGATTTTTAACTCACTTTTGTAAGTTGATTTGTTTTCATAATACTTAGCTGCTTTAGCTATGTGATTCTATTCTAATTTTTTTCAAATTCCATTTTGAAATAGTTCTTTTGTTTATTCTATAAATAAATAAAGGGTTGAATGTATCATCTTTATAATATGCATGTTATACTATCTCTACAATTGAGTGGTGTTTTATATAAAGTTCTAGATAGCTTTTATAAGTTTTGAAGTGGTTAAAGATCTACCTGTCAGCTAGACCATGACTTATCCAAGAGGTTTGTTTTGAATTCTGTTTTTCTAATTTATCATTTATCTCTTAAGTGTCATATGTCCCCATTCTTATTTTCTACTTCTAGCATTTTAACTCTGTTCTGGGGATATTAGCTGAGTTAGTAATGTTCAAAAGTTAAAAATATCCTATGAGCATTGAAGAAGAGATTGAGGCTGTTTGGATCCTTAGCATTTAAAAATATAAAGTCAGTTTTGTGTTCCTATTGTTGTGGAGTCAAACTTTATAATCTGTACACCCTTACTTGGAGTCTACATGAATGGCTTACTTTCTCCAGTGCTCTTTAGATTGAAAGTGAATGTCTGCATAAACTAACTTTATTACATTGCTTGGTGAGACTGAGTACTCAGTACATATTAGTTCTTAGTTATACTCAATTCCCTATATTAAGCATTGTTACATTATTTTTTAAAAAGGGATTTTAACAACTTTTGTTACCTGAATTATCCAAATTTTTGTATTTTTACAAATTTTTATAAAGTTTAGGAAATATTTTATTTTCCCAGAAAAGGCCATAGCTGTCTTTTAGATTTTTAAATTTTAAAATTTAAAATTTTAAATATTTGATTTTTTTTGCAACGATTGCTTCTTATTACCAAAAGCAGAGACAAGATGAGTAAGAAGGAAAACAATCAGTATTAAAACTATCCATGTGAGGTTTACCAACAAGTCATTGATAATGCTTTGATAGTTCCAGTTTTCCCTGTCTGTTGAAATCTAAGATGGTCTGAAACAAAATCGCCCCTACTTCCTGGTAAAGGAATAGGAAGGGTTTACCTTTGGGTGCCTTACTCAGATTCTGACATTTGGAGAAAGGATAACAGTGATCATCTGATTTTTATGTGGAGGGAACAGTTTATCTCAATTTTGTTAACTCAAAGGAGGTAATGTCAACTGAAATAAAATACCAGAATGGCTTCTTTTTATTAACGCCCAATTATCTTGAACACTTGGGAAGGTAAATATCTCATCTATTAACTGCATTTTTCTTGAAGTTGACTTTTCTCTTCAGTACCATTTGCCAGTGAAGGTATAATTGGCTAGTGAAAGAGACCTTTACCTCATGTAATTTAGCTTTTATTATAAATTGCCCATTAGTGCATTTGAAGTGAAAAAAAAAAAAGTGTAAAATTTGAGCTGTTCTTTTATTCAATTTGTTCTGAGGCAGCCACTAATTTTTTTTTGTTTTTAATTTTTCCTATCTAAGAACTCAGTGTAGAAGATGTAGGGATATTAAATGCTTTATTGGTTAGATTATCAGAAGGAAAAAAGTGTGATCCTTAAACATTCAGTTTTCCTATTTTAACAGTGAACAGCCTTTTCATATACTAAAGCATTTCACCTTCTACATTAAATGGAATTTTGCATATCTAAAATCCTCCATGTGGAGTCCTTTCCTAAATCATGTCATTCATATGTGTAGCATACATTTCCTTGACACATTAGAGAATAAAGATTTAAGTGATTGCTGAAAATTAATAAGAAGACTAAAGTCAGAATTTTAAAAACTGGGTTGGAAGTTAATATTTATTTATATCACTTCTATAATCAATACCTCATCAAAGTCTTAAATCCAAGATAATGAAAATTCAGATATATTATGAAATTTGATATCCCCTAGAATACTAGGTTACAAAATGCACAGTCTTCTTTGGTTCCCAAAGAGTGCTGGACCCTTGGGAGATGCACATAATATGCACACTTTGGAGGAAAGATAGGTAACTGGAAAATTTATTAAATAAAACCTCTCAATTCCTCACCAATGAATTAAACCATTCAGATTCTCTTTACTAAAAAAATTTCTTGGTAGAAGACCAAATTTGAGTTATTGTTCAAAACTGGGCTACTGGGCAGTGTTTCAAGGGTCAGTTTTGTAATTAATCCTTATGTGACTAGCTAATTTATTGCTAACAGAAACAAATAGACTGTTCCTTTGCCACATAATTTAAGTCAGGGCAATCTGGGGATTCCTTTTCTAATGTGCTAGAACTAATGTTTTGTCTTTAGCACATAGTTTACTGCCCTCTCCAAAGTGAGGCATGAATTTGTGATTTTTATTAATTGTGATTCCATTTCTTTTTTAATTTTCAAGTACTTAAAGCGTATTCTTTCCCCTTCTCTTACTTTGCTTTCTCTTTCACTTTCACAAAATTAACTCCAATAATCCCCTTGGTAATACTTATGTCTTTATCCAAAATATGGAAGTAGTGTATTATAAAATAGACCAAAGACTAAAATATATCTGGGGTATTAAAAGATAACAATACCTGTGATTTCTTTCTGTTATCTACTACTCAAACATCTTCAGATTATAGAGAAATAGATCCAAATTGGGTCCAGTAAAACATTACCAATATAAACCCAGTATTTTCTTGAATGATTTTGCTGTTTCCATTTTAACCTGATACTGTGTTCTTCCCTGAGTGCCTGGTAGAGAATCCTTTGCAAATAATTTGTTGTCCTACAGTGTTGCTCAATATGTACTCTGCCAGTGGCACCAGAAATAGTTTAAGTGAAAATTGTGTTTTATAGACAATTGTTGATAAGTTATATATGCTCATTATATCCAGTAAGTACAGTTCTATTTAGATTTCCACTGTTAAAAAACCCTCTAAATTTCAGAACATTTAGATTATCTTTAACTGTACTTTCCAATAGAACTTTCTGTGATAACCAGACATTTTCTTTTCTTTTTTACATTTTTATATAATTTTCTGAAGCAACATTACATTATGCAAATTTAATGTATGCATCATCATAGATCAACATCTGTATCTACACAGTCAGTTTACTACCAAAAGTCTAATTATATCATTCATCATTTAATTGACATTTCTTCCTTGATTTGCCGCACCCTCCTCCCCTTCTCTTCCAGTTATCACTAATTTGGTCTTATAGTTTGAAAGTTTATTTTTTTGTTTTATTTTGTTCATTTATTTCTTTAGCTTCTTTATATACTACATATGAGTGAAATCATACAGTGTTTGTCATTTTCTTTGGACTTATGTCACTAGTTGATACCCTGTTGTTACAGATGGTGGGATTTCATCTTTATTTGTAGCATTTATAGCATTCCATTGTGTGTGTATGCATATATAAACATATATATAATATATACATATATATAGGATGTCTTATATAACATCTTTATTCACTCATCTGTCAATGGCACTTGCAGTCTCCTGCTCTTAGTTATTATGAATAATGCTGCAATAAACATGGTGTGCTTTTATCCTTTTGAATTAGTGTTTTTCAGATAAATACCCAGAATTGGAATAATTGGATCATATTTAATTGTCCTGTCCAAATATGGTAGCTGCTAAGTCATATGGCTGTCAAGCTCTTGAAATGTAGCTAGTGCTAGTGAAGAACAGAATTTTAAATTTAATTTATTTTTGAGTGTTTTAAATAACCACTAAAGACTAATGGTTGACATTCTGGAGTGTACAGCTTCAGATAGTTAATTGTTGTTATAACAATTTCTGTTGTTTATTACTACTATTGAATTAATCAAGTTATGGATCTGAAATTAAAATAGTGCAGAAGCCATAAAGATTTAGTATCAGTTAGTCTCATACTAATACATGTTTCATTATCTTTTAATTTTTGTGATAAGTGGAACACTTATACTGCCTGTTTCTGTGGGTTACATTTGTGATTCTTTTATCATAATGTAGTACAAAAATTCCAAGGTTTTCCTTCTCCTTATGGCATTTGTTCCTTTTTTTGTGTATCCTCTGAAATCTTGTTTCATCACTTATCTCCCTCTATTATATCTTTATTTTCTTGTTTTTACTTGATTTACCATTCACCTACCAACATGGACTCCTCCTATTCTAATAATAGCCTTATAAGACCATTTTGTTCATAGAAGACTGTAAGTTCCATGAGAGCAGGGACTATGTGAAGTGTGTTATGGCCCCCGGACCTTAGCCTAGTGCTGACTCATTGCAAAAGTTCCATTCATTTTGTAACTGAACCAACAAATGCTGTCCCTGGTAGAGCTTTCTAAGTGTAGTAAAAAGACATGACTTTGAAGTCAACTTCAAAGATAGCTTAATTTTTCCAAATAGTTTCTGTTCATGCAGTTGAACTATAAATAACCAACCAAATAAAAACATTGGCTGATATTTTATAATAAACTGTAATAGGCTAAGGAACAAATTGTAAAATGTGGCAAATAATGATTGTTTTATATTTGTTAAATGAATGAATGACTTTCGTAGTGCTACTGTTGATATTAATTTATGAAACGCAAATGAAGTAAACTACTATTTATAATGATCAACTCCTATAATCTTTCTTCTATATGTTTATAGAAATAATAAGTTGTCATTCAGTTTTGAAAATCATTGCTATATTTTTAAATCAAATTATTTTAATTTTGTAGGGCATGTTTTGATTATAACTGTGACGAGAACATAAAAAGTATAGTTGCTGCTGTTATATTTTCCTGCTTTCAGAAACTTTGGTTCTACCCACTTCTTTACCAAGATATTAATAAAAATGAAAACAGTAGTGTTTAGAATCTATCACACAACCAGACTGAATAGTTATTGCCATTATAACCATTAACTCATGAAATGTGTTTCGGGTGCTTTTTTCTTTTACTCGTCCACCACCACCATTATATAGGAGAGAGGCTCTTAGAACTGTCTTCAGTGGGCTGTGATTGTGAATATCATCTGCATTCCAGCACTGAGCAAGATTGTTGTAGTTAGAGCATCGATTCTGCTTCCCTGACCCTTTAATAATGTCAGCAAATCTTTATTTTTTCTGAGTTTAGAAGTCAATTAAAATTGTACTTAATTCAATTTGTAGGGCATTGAGTTGTATCTTCTCTCATTGGCTTTGTGTGTTATGAGAAAGATTTAATTTATGTGTATACTGGAAGAACTGATCTGCTTTCACTAAATTCAGAGTAACCCAAAATATCTAACCAGAAGATTGTCCTTCATAATCAATTTCTGGTAAAATTGAAAGATGCCATGCTCTGATAAAATGCTTTCCACCAAGTTGGAATCCGTTTAGTTTTCATCTGTGAGTTTCTGTGTGTTTAAGACAAAAAAGCAACCTCTCACAGACTATTATTCGAACTTATGATTACCTTCTTAGCAGCCAAACTAAAATCTTTATAAAAATTAGATAAATTCTAAAGCTTGGAGTGGGATTGTAATCACTATTACAGCTGTAAGCAACCTTGATCGCTAGTCTGAACCAGTAAAATTTTGTTGACTGGTGTAAGGACAGTTATTGAATGGTAGTTAATGTTCTTGCACTAGGACACCATGCTTCCTGTAACATTTTAGTGTTACTTTTATATTATTTTACAGCTTTTCATTCATTAGTTATAATATGGCTGTATTGAAGAAGGGTCGAAATTAATATTAATCTCCTGTGTCTTTCCTAATTTTATTCTTAGAAATATGAAGAAAGGACAACCAAAATAAATGTCAGGATGATGAGAACTCTGTGGCATTCAGTCATCTTTCAGCTTGTGCCAATTTTGCTTAAGAAGAGACAATAAAATGATATGTTTAATATCACATCCTCTTATTATATATAGTCAGCATCTTATATGGTCAAATAAAATATATTCTGGCCTACTTATCTGATTACATGAATAGACTAATCATAGTAATATCTAGTAAATCTAATTATGGAGGTAGTGCTTAAATCTATTTCAAGCTTTTTAGGAAGCTTTAATAGAAAGAATATTCTGGACCTGGCATTTTTGTTTATGAAAATGTTGTGATGTAAGGGGTCTTATAGATACATTTTTCTTTCTTCCCACCATGAATGATAGACCATTATTAAAACAATTTTAGAAAAAAGTAGGGAAAATTCTTTTACATAGCTTTACTTTGGCAATAGTCTTCTGAACTTTCGGGTTCCATCAATTCATTACAGTTCACAACTGATTCAAAATAAGTGCTGGAAAAATATTCTTCATTTACTAATAAACCTTAACTGGCAACTTAACCATTTGCCAGCAGATACAATGATCATTATTAAGATTCTCTCTTGGTCAGCTTCCTTTTTTGTTTTAAGATTGGCTTTGTCACATATTAAATCCCTGATCGCCAGAGAAATAACTGAATATTGAGAATGGAATTTGAGGGGAATCTCAGTGGTCCTCCAAACTAAAGTTTATGTAGTTTTGGGATAACTGTCCATGTGGTTTGTATGGACAATTTTAAAGTTATTGATTTCTGGAAATGATGTGTGCTTTAGAAAAGAAAAAATATCTTCTATCCCAAGTCTTAGCTTGCTGTGCAACTTTCTAGGCTCTGATAGTCTCTTGGATACCAAACAAAAGGGATAAACCAACACTGGATTATCTTGGGTTCCTTCTTCAAGTTAAGCATGCACATTAAATCTTACATTTTCTTCCTCTCCTTGTATTTTATCCTTGTTATATATTTCTGTGAAGAATAAAGCTTGAATTTAGCACTGTATTTGGACTATGTTGGAGCACTCTGAGTCCAATCTCCCCCTACACTCCTTACTGAGCCTAGGATCTGATCTTGGAAAGGTAAAATCAAAAGACAATGGGAGGATTTTAGGGTGATTAAGATAAGATCAAGGTGCTTTAGAAACAATGGGTTATTTACCTATTAATCAAAATGACAATATAAGTTTCTAAATAAACATAGGAGAAGTAACTTAAGTGAAGGGACTTTAGATCTTTAGAATCAAGGGCATGCCACAGAGAACTCAAAGCATACAAACATAATCCAGTGAGTAGAATTTTTGCTATTCAGATTTATTACACAGAAGATAAAAGATAACCTTTTTCCTAACTGGCTCAGGGCAGACTAAATGATGTAAGATCATTTTATCATGTTATTAGTAATTTAAAATACAGCCAGTTTTTTACATTACTAGAATATATAATAATATAAACTAGAATTCAGTGGCTTCCTTTTGTTTTATATTATTATTATATCAACTTGCCAAAATTTAACACATTTCATTACCTTTTTCAGGCTTATTATTTGCTGGTATTAAACCAAGTCAAATAAAAGTCATTTCTCTCAGCCCTTATGCAAGTTATTGCACACGCTGATGAGTTTTCTCTTCCTGTTTTATATTATGGAGCAATCAGACACTGTTGTGAAAAGCAGTGCTGGTACTTTTTTGGTGTTTCCTCTTGATAAAGAGCTCGCTCCATAACCTTACACTTTGAACTTTGCTACCAGTATTGTTTATATAAAGTCTAAATCATCCATATTAATGATGTGTTTAAGTAAATTAAGCAATTTTACAGAGAGCTGAGATAGATATTTGAGACATGACTGTCATTCACAATCATTTTAGCAGATTTGCTAAGCTCACAAATGTCATCAATCTCCTACTCATTGATTTTATACTTTTTTTTTAAAAAATGGAAGAATACTTACATTATAATGACCCCAAAATAAAGCCATATGATAATGTTGATATATTGTTAATTTATTAACACCCTGTCTTATTTAATAATTCACTGTTATTTAAAGATTTTTTATGAACTCAATTACGTATGACCTGACAAAGTACAGAATGTAATTATTTTTGGTATAAGTACATTTTGATTTAACTTATAATTTTATATTTTTTGTAATCCTGGACATAACTTCAAAATAATATTAACAGTAAACTTTTGTAAGAAGCCTTAGGAAGTTGATATTAACTTATCTCTTCATGAGGACACCAAACCAAATTTTACAAAAAAATAGAGACTAAGCCTGAATTATACTTAAATCAGTATGATCAAGGAAAGGAGAGTGTTTTAGTATTTTCAAACCAAAATGATGAAAAGTCATAATAATCCAAAGATATACCTCAATTATATAAACCTGGATTTATATTCTATAAAAATAAATGCTCTGATCTAGCAGATTGTATGGATTGCTATTTTTTTCATAAAATACTTTTGCATTTCAATTTTAGAAGTTTAGTTTTTTATTTTCTTGAAGTCTGGGAATGTGAGAACGAATGGAACTATAATTTCCTCCAAATAAAGTATAGCACAACTTACTTAACATAGACATTATCATAGAATTTAATAATGTATTTTGAATATGGGACACATTATAAACTTACAACAAGAATTGGCATCCTTTCTCAGAGAAATGCAAAGACATTGAGTGCTTTCAATTTCAGTTCTTCAGTCTTAATCATGCATTCAAGAGTAAGTACAAAAACTCACTTGTTGAGATCTGAAATTTTTGTTTTATTTTCCATAGATATGAAATGTGTGTTTGCACAAGTAAATCAGTACAAAGAATGACAAAACAATCTCTATTGTCTGTCACTCAACAGACAAGACCCCCAGTAAATAGAGATCAAAAATAGTCATAGGATTCCCTATCATTGCCGTCATGAATGGGAGATTAGCTGTGTGCACATCAGAACCAAAGGCAAACAACTTGACCGAGAACCCGAAACAAAAACAAAAGAGAATTAAGATGAGAAAGATAAATAGAGAACACCACTAAAGGTAATTTATTATTAAAATTCATTGTTGTTTGGGATTCACTCCGGTAGCCAAAGAAAAGAGCGCCTTTGCTTAAATATTCTGGTAGGTAAGTCTGCTTTGACTTCTGAGTGGAAACTTCAAAACAGTCAAAGAATAATTTTGAAAAAGTCAACAGCGGCAAACTTGTACAACTAGAGAACTAAAATGTTTTGACTAATAATAAGAGAATCAATAAGATGGCAAAGGTATTTTAAAGGAAAGTTAGAGGAACTTAAGTTATATAGTCCTACAGAAATGATGCTCTGGCTTAGTTATTGGCTACTGTCCAGTTGGACAGAGCAGTCTTAACCTTTAGGATCCTCAAGTCTGCATGTAACTTTACAGAATCTGAGCCTTTAATTTATAGTAAATGGCAAAATCAAAACCATCCCCTGCATCGTTAGATAATTCTTATGTGAGTCTTTAAATAATTCCCCAGTATGTAATGGAAAGAGCATGCTGCATTTTTTTTTAGTTTGCCTCACTTCCAACTTTGGATAATTTTCATGCTAATGAAGAAAAATTTTAGACATCATCTCTTAAAGATGTGCATATTAAATTAAGGCCTACATAAATAGTAAATTTAACTACTGAATAGATTACACATATCTAGTTCATCCATCCAGCATATTAAATGGCTCAACCAAGAATTATGGTTTGTTATGGAAGGAAGAACTGAAAGTAGATAAGCAGAGATGTGCCAGTTTAATGCCAAGTGTGGGGGGTCTATGTTCTATCTTCCTGAACTTTTCATGAGCCTTTGTCTACTTCATCTGATCTCCTAGGGCATAAAATGTATGTGTGTGCATCTGTATAGACATTCCTGGAATTTAAACTTAAGGATAATCGTCTTGAAACTACTGACAGGATAAAAACCCCATATAATTAACACTGCCAATCACAATCAGGACATATATTAAAGCTGTTTTTTTTTTTTTTTTTTTTGAATGTTTCCATCTTCTGTTGATGAATTAGCAAAACAATCATGATTACATTGACAGTGAGGCGGTGTGGATATGAATTGGTGTCTGGAATCTAGATGTGCTTCCTCCTTTGCTGAGTTTTAGATAGAACCAAATGAGAACTAGAAATGCCATGTATAACTTTCAAACTATGGTGATAAATTTTATAGATTTCTTGAAAAGTACATTCTATATTATTGTGTTTAATAATTACGTCAGAGTTGTGGAATAAAAGTATTGTAATTGAACTTTCTTTCCTTTTGAACTATCATAGAACTTAACTCCTTAATATGTTTTTAATAAATATGGAATTGAAGTAACAAAATTCATTAGTTTTGTCTAATTTTCAATTCTCTTTGTATTTACATTGTCATATATTTGCCTTATGGCAAAGCTTTTTTAACCTAAAATTATAATACAGAAAGCATTATTATGTGTACTGAATTCCGTGATCAAATAATTTAGTGTTATTTTGCTGGCTTCACATCTATTGTCTATTTAATTACATTGACAATAACAAAATGCATGTCTTTACTCTTTGTTTTATTTTAATTAATGATCAGCTATTGAAATGGATTTGGAGTCACTAAATAAATTATCTTGAAAGAGAATCCTTTTATTAGATTTCAGTTTATTTCAACCCCTTAACTGGAATATGATCTCTTAAGGCAACATGTTTCAAGTTTGCATTGTGGATTTCAAAGTTAATTAAAAATTCAAGTTCAAAGGATTATTCTAATGAACAGTTATGAGGGTAACTCCTCCCTAGGAATATTGTTAAGAGTTATATTCATTGGAAGGTTATGCTTCTACATAGTTTTGCACGGTGTGAGCCTTTTATGACTCAAGTTTGGCTTATTTTTCATGAAACATTTGTTTTTTTGTTTTTTCTCACATCAGTTTCACTGCCCATGAAAATACTACTTTTAAAGTTACGTTGTAATAATAAAAAATAACAAATAAGAAAAAGTTGAAAAATAGCTTAAAATAATTCATCCAAGAAATGTTAATGGATTTTTATCATATGATTTTGGTAGACACATATAAGAAAATATATTGAAGTGGTCCCTATCTTTTAGGAAAATACCTGGGAAATAAGTTTAAAATTCTGTATTTTTACTTTGAAGTTGCTAGATGGCACACTGCTCTTCTAATCTCTTAATTTGAATTTTTTTTTCGTATGATCACATCTATGCCATATTGTTTCTTTAACTTTAATGACAAGTGTATCCTTGATCCTTAACAGTTTTCTCTATTTAGATTTGCATCTATACAAGTGGATCTATGTTTGATGGGGCCTTAAGTCTTATGAAATTTGGAGAACCTCCTTTTAGAAAAACAATTAATATGAATATTTGTTTTAAATCGGAAAAAGTCACAACACATTACAAGATTCAAAAATTTGAAAATAGAATTGACAAATATGGTAATTATCAGGAACATCTATGTTTATATCCGTTATCTTCTTGACTACCTTTCACATTTTTCTCTGATCTTTAAATATCTCATCACATAACAAGATTTTTTTTTTGCATTTTCTAAAAAGAGAACAGTGTTTCCTTTATCCTGTATAATAAAAATTTGTTTTGTATGAATTTTATCTTATTAGAATATTTCCTTTAGCTTTTTACAACTCATTGTTAGTGTTTGAGGTGAGTGTTTAGGATGATGTAGGAAAGAAGGGAAAATTCACCCATTCTTCTGAGATTCTTTTTGGGTTGGTTGAGCAGATGAATTAATATCAGACAGATTAGTAAGAGAAAAATAATCAAAATTAATCACCTGTTTTTGGAGAATTTACATGACTGTCAATTAAATGAGACAGACCTAGGACTATATCTTGGCTAAGGAGCAGGATGGGAGCCCTTGAGGTATTCAGGAGAGAGGAAGGGTTCTTCACATGGGCAATGTAATAAACCTTACGGCTAAATGTTTACTGCCTTGATAGGCTTCTTTGATTAAAGCGTTACTTCTGGAGATGACACCATATCCGGGTAATCTTCGTTCATTAAGGTGAAGGTAACAGCTTCTTTGAAGAGCTTCAGGGCCTTGATTGACCTCTAGCTCCACATACTGATGAGACACGTATTGGGCAAAGCCTGCTCTGGACATCTTGGAAAAAGTCTATCTGACTGTGTTTGGGAAGATTCACCCGACAATTTTCATGCAATTTGATAATAATGCCTTTATCAAGTTTCATTCATAGATGATCTGAAAGATTTGGATATGTTTTCTTGTTCGCTTTTTAGATTTCAAGCCTTGTTTCTCTTTTGCTACCAAAAAGCTTCCAATGCTGGGTATTGTGTGAAATTTTCATACTGGACTATGACCTGTGACTCTACTTTGCTGTCAGCAGACCTGGTAGGTCAGCACTGTAGGTTATAGGAACATGCCTGAAATTCTTTTCTAGCTCAGATTATTCAGGTGAATAATTCTGTTGGATTCAGTGTGAATATGCTGTCTTGAATCATACTAATTCCAGTAATAATAATCAGCACAAATATGGTTCTGAAGCAAACTCAGTCAACCAGCAGTGAAAGTCCCTAGCAGTTCATCAACCAAGGAAATCATTGTGTCCTGGTCAAGAGCCCAGAATCTGGACTCCAACTGATGCAGGTTTAAAACAGGAAAGGTCTTTGACTCGTTCTTTCCAAGACGGTCTGTATATCAGAATGTGGTGCTTAAAACTTCCAGATAGTTAGGATATCGTGTTTCAAAGTTACTTTCTTTCCTTTACAGTGATCTGATATTTTGTATATCATGCCTTTAACTCCTGCCATTGATTTGACGTTTTTTTTTCTCTGTGTAGTGTTTCATGGAAGCTGCTTCTCACACCTGTTTTATTGTTTTAATGTTATCTTGCTAATTAGCTCTTCAGAACTCCTGTGACATCCTTGGGAATCTTTATTCTATCTCCTTTTAATAACAGCTTGTATCAGTATTCGATAGGAGAAAAAGTTCCCTGAACTGAGATCCTTGATCTGCTTTTTTCCTATGGGCATAAGACATCTGTCTTCTGAAATATTCCAGGAAGATGTGTGTTTCTTCAAAGTCTTTCTGGGGCTTTTTAAAAGTGAAGCTTTTGTATGATTTGAATAAAAAAGTAATTAGGATATCTATCTAAATGATAATAAGAACACAGTGAGTCAGACTGGCAATTTTACTTTGAAGATTATAGAAGATTTAGATTTTATGCTTTAAAACAATTTGTTGGAAGTATCAAAGCAGAAAATGTTCCTTGTATTTGACAAAGCGATTTTCTAGATTCAATCAACAATCATATTGTAGGTTGAAAGCACAAAAGTCTTTGATTATCTTCTTGTATTAGCAATGTACATATCAAAGACTGTGGGTTTTTTTTTTTTTTTTTATAATTCTATCTCTCTGCAAAGTAAGAGTGTAAGAAAATGCTCCTCTCCACCCTTTTTTAAAATGTAGGATCTTGTTAATTTTTCAGACATTCTTTTAAATATTTATAAGATTATTTTAATTAAATTCTGTCATATAGTAAAAAGAATGCTGGAATGAGATGAACAATCACTGTCATTTGGTCTGAGCCGCAAATGACCTTATTCATACTTTAACCTTGAATTGCCTAGGTTCCTAGTGCTGTAAAATGGGAATTATTCTGCATAAGCTTTGTTTAATTCTAAATTCATGGTGCTGATTAAATGACAGAATATGTGTATGAAAATGACAAGGAAGTGTGCCATCCCTGCAACTGCTAGTAATGATATTTAGGGTCATTAATCATGATTAAACTTTCGAATCCTTTTACCTAATTTTTTGTTATTGACAGTGTCCTTTGTGGCTAGATTATATGAAGTTCTGAGCATCAGCATTAATGACATTTAGGGCCAGATAACTCTTGGTTTTGTGGTTAGCACCTATACGTTATAAGATGCTTAACAGCATCCCTGGCCACCTCCCACTAGAGGCCAGTAGCACCCTCCCTCCCCACTTGTGATAACCAGAAATGGCTCCAGACACTGCCAAATCTTCCTTTAGGGCAGAATTGCCACAGATCAAGTTGAAGGCTTTAGATCAGTTGGTTGCTGAACAAACAATCGAAAAAAAAAATTGAGCTAAAGCAAGCAGCTGTTTAGAAAGTGAACATTTTAAGTGTTTTAGAAGCATTCAGAATCAGTAATTATTAATTACCTAACAATAGAACCTTTTCTTTGAGTCAGGTCTACTGGTTATCATCTTACCTCCTCTTTCTTTAACTCACTTATTCATGGCTTTTTTAGTTTTTTATTTCAAATTTTAGCACTTGAATAAAATAAGAGTAGAAGTTGTAGGGGAGGAGAAATAATTTTCCCTCTACCCCTATAGGTTCTTGGCTGAGACACTCCAGCCCTCTAATAAAGCATAGATTAACAAGAGAAAAACAGAAATCTAATGACATGTATATTCATTATATATGGAGAGGAGGAGGGATGGGGGTGGAATTGAGATCACTTTGGGAAGACTACCAGAAGAAGCAGGATAAGATTGTTTTGAAATTTAAGTCATTGTCTTCTAGAGATTTAGTGCCATCCTTCTTTCCCTGACATACATGCAGAGAGAGAAAACTACCACTGGGTATTTGCCTTATAACTGTAAATGTCTCAAACAAAAAGGTAACTTCTATTCAGCAGAGGGTTTTATTGTGTTTGCTTTTTCTTAAAAATATCAAAATGATCAGTATGCTAAGAAACATATTTTACTCCCTGTCAAAGCCCTCTAGATTTTATGACATTCTTTTTATGTATATTAACTGTGTCCAAACCAACATTATTATTATTTTTTTTAAGGTAGAGAAAACAGCACTTTATTACAAACACTGGTGCTGGCACAGGGGTATCATTACCCAAAGCTGAGCAACCAGGGGGTCTAGGGAAGCTTTTTTATATCCTGGGATAAAGGTTTATCTCCTTGGTACAGCTGTAGGATATGGCTACTTGTGGTTTCTTATTAGCAGTTACAGCTGCTGGGGAGGGAACATTATGCTTGCTTGACCTTGGTCACATAAATGGGTGTAAAACCTCTGGCAGACTAATTCTTGCCTTGGGGTCAAGGAAAGATTGTCTACTATATTGCCCCTTCTTGATCCTCAAGCTGATTTATAACCTTGAGGAGCATACAGGGGACTCTAAGCTGGAAGTGAGAACAGGGGTGATGATTCTTTTTAGCTACTTCCTGCTGAATTGGGCTGTCAAGGGGTCTCAGCAGCTTGAGTCTTCTCCCAGGGGGCTGTAATGGAAGTTCAGTGACATGGCCTGGAGGAACATCTGACGCTTTAAGGCCTCAGGGGCTCCAGGGATCTGAAGTTTTCTGACTCCTTCCCGAAGTTGCCAGGCTTCATCCCAGTCAATTCCAGACCAGGCCTGGAGTCTGACCAACATTAATTTTTATCAATTTGTCAAAAATTTTAAAATTCTTTTCAAAAGATTCCAAATTAGTTTCATAGAAAAGTCGATTGGCTCTTATTATTTGACATCAGATTAAAAAATTACTGAATTTCTTAAATTTCTCAGGAATATTGACTAGAATGCTATAAAATTTAGAGACAAATATCAAAACATTAAGATCCTGTAGTGACTATTTTAGATTCATTTGTTCATTTGAATGAACAAACGCATCAAGCAAAATTCATCCATTCTGTAAGGTATTTTTTAAATGTCTATTGCTATAATTTTCTTCAAAATTCATCTTAATGTTAACACATGTATAATGTGTGTGCATTTACTGTGTGTGTATGTGTGTGTGTGTGTGTTTCGTCTTCTCCCTCCCATTTTATAATCATTTGTTAAACAGAAGACTAAAGCCTGGTTCTGCTGCAACAAAGAAAATGCATTTGTTTGGGTTTTAGAACAGCCGCCTGTAAGACACAGACCCACTGAGTTTCAGGTTTCCAGGACTGGGAGGACTTACATACACAAAAAGAGGTGGAGACACTTCTCAGTCAGGTCTGTGATATATATATCAGGCTTTCAGTCGGTCCAGTTCTGATTCGTAGAGGATTATTCAAGAGGTGATTAGTAAAGTTTCAATCCTGGGTCATCTTTGGCTGACTCGCTTGGTTTCAGTTTCTCCTTGAATGTGAACAGGTCAGAACATGCCTGTACATTCTTGTTGTGTCTGGAGGGGCCTAGAGTCTGACCCTCAATAACCTCCTGACTCTTTTTGGTTTTGCCCAGACTTGGGTGATTTTGTTCTGTTTTGTTTTTCTTTGTTTTATATTTCTTGTCACATTTTATAATGACTTAGTGAATGTCAGCATAGATTGAGAGAACAGTGTTATGTGTGCTAACTTTTAATGATGTGCTCCTGTATGCTTGGGTTAATGATTTTTTTGGAAAGGATGATTGCCAAGTTTATTTGTCTTACATCATATTGTTGGGAAAACTTCGGAAATTTTCAAGGAATTAGAGAAATTGAGCTCAAGAAGATCGTGATTTTAGAACCCAGCCTGTTTTGTTACTCCATCATGGATTTTATTAACAAATAGTGAATGGGTAATTGAGAGGAAAGATGTAAGTCTATCTACCTAAGGTTACCATTCAGTATTTTCACATACTAACTAGAGACAGTTTGGGCATAGGTATGTATATCCTCTTCTGTTACTTTGTAAAGACATTGAAGGCATAATCAAAGAAGCAGCAGTTTTCATTCTTGTGTCCAAAATTATCACAGAACATATTAATTAATGTCCCTGTGCAATCCTCACATGGTACACATGCCTATGATATTTATTTGTTAATCAAACTAGTTCTTATTCAAGGAAAAATATATAAGAGCATTTAGAACTTTTTACAATTATAAAACACATGGTTTTGCACATTGTTGTGAAAAGTCGACATTTGTGAAACCATTTAAAAATGATACCAGGGAGCAACTACCGAAAAATTGTGTTACCTTTCTCCTTAAAATGGGCCAGTAACTTTTGAATTGAGCCAAAGCAATTGTTTTGAGAAACCAACCAAAAAACAATTGTTTGAGAACTGATGATCAGGAACTTTTAACCAAAATATAGAATCAATCACTTCCCTTTTCATCCTTTCTAGACAATCAGTCATCAATTAGATGTAACCAGAACTAGTTTAAGCCCCTTAATACCAATCAACTCTTCATTTTAGCCACTTAACTCACCTGCCTCTTTTTATTTCATAAAAACCCCTGACTTTGTTCCTCCTTAGATTATATTTTAGATTTTTTTACCTAAATTAGTGTGCCCAGAATGCTCCCAGGTGGTTAGGTGAATTGTCTCTGCAAGAGTTCAAGACACATACCCCTGGATTCAAGTCTCAGGTCCAAGGGAAACAACCAATGTGAAAAACTAAATAAAAATAAAATAAAATTCTTCTTCCTCTCCTGCCTGCCTGCTTGCCTTCATTACTGCCCACACCTTTTCTTAAAAAACAAAAACAAAAATCTGATTGTTTCATCAAAAATAGATATTTTGACTTTTAATTACCTTCTGTATTTTTAGCTTAAAACTCTCAACATTAAATAGTTAATCACTGTTTTGGAAATTTAAGCTTATGATATGATTTACTATATCCTGTTCTAAATTAATCACATTTTTAAAAGATGTTAATTTTTCAGTTTTTACTAATATTAATACCAAACTAGTTACATTTAACATCTTAGGAAAAAGTATTTGGAATTTAGCTCAATTTATATACATCATAGCAAAACACTTAATCTAAAGATTATTAAATTCTTTCCACATAAAATAGTGATGTAATCTATCTTCTTAACTATAATTGTTAGTCATTACATTAAGTTTTTGAATCTATTTGGATAATACCCTCTCAAAGAAGAGTTTAGTCTTTGAGAAAAACAGATCTCCTTGACTTCTGCAAGATAGCTGTCACAAGTATGACTGTATCAAGATCTTAGTGATATTTAGGCAACATAGAATCATTTTTGAATTTGGACAGTGAATCTCTCCAACTTACTCTATAGCCCTGCAAAAGAACTTGCTTTCTCTTGAGCCCAAATAACTTTTCTTAGTATACCATATACCAGGGTGACCATATTAATTATCTCACGTATATACTTGATCATCTTTGGAGGTTACTTCTAGTCTTAGGTACTAATATTCTTTATATAATAGTCATATATATTATATATCATATGTATTTTATATATGTCTATATAGACATGTATATGTATATATACACACACATACATATATAAATATATATATATATATATATAACTTTTTAGTGAAGGCAGAGAGAGAAAATACAGTATCTTTTGACCAAAAATATGATGGTGATTCAATGAACTTTTTCACTAGTAAAAATAGCTACTTTAGCTCAGGAGGAGAAAAAGTGATGCAATTATCTTTGACATCCCTATTGGAAGGAAGACTGAGATAGTTATTTCTGGAAACAGTCTTCTGAGAACAATGAATTTCTCCCTTTCATGATAGGGTCCATTTTAGATTATTTTTATTTCTATAAAATTCATGAAGAACCAGGGCCAAAATTTGAATTTATAGTCTGTAGATTTCCATTTTTGAAAACAAACTAGTGCCTGAGGAATGCAGATTTTTTTTGTAAAAGACAACTAAACCTCAAAGTTTCTCTCCTTTTTGTCTTCTTATGCTTAAAAAGGCACATGAACATACTGTTTTTAAATTTAGGCTTTAAAAAAATGTGCTCATGCTGAGTTCTTATTTGCCAAGTTTCAGCTTGGAGAGAGTTTTTATAGCTTTTATAAATCCCTGAAAATAGAAAGTTTTAAATGGAAATCCTTACACATACTTAGTGAGGGCCACAAATCCTGCCACCTTTTGAGAATGAAGGTAAATTATTTAGAGATGGAAGTAATGATTTGATATCCTAATTTACCATAGATGCAATCTTTGTTTAGCTCTATGTTTGATACGTTAAATTTTGTATGTAATCCAAGATCTTTATACTTCAGAATGCCTTTGTCCTCCACCAAGTGTGATTTATATGTAGAAGCCTTTGTCTTAGCTACCTTTTTGATAGGTCACACATATTTTAACCTGTTAATGAACTGCCTCTTGTGATTCAACTGCTAAATGTTTTAGTTCTCTCTAGGAGTTAAATTTGTTGTCGATGAATTGATTGTGGCTGAATATCTTTGGAAGTATAAAAGATTCCCTATAAATCTTTGCCCTCTCACTTTTTTTATATAAACCACAGGGTTAGTTGTTCTTAGTGGAAGTCTAGAAAATGTAGATCAATTCTCTTGTGGAGAAGTAGGATGACTGAAGCTCAAGACCTCACTTCCAAAGTGGTGGCATGTACTTTACTGCTATCAGGGGTCAATTTTAGATTGGAGACTAGAAAGGGGAAAAAGCAAATGTTTGTAGCTTTGAACATGCAGCGAATTGCTGAGACGAGAACAAGTGAGATTAGATATCCAGCCTAGGGAGTGGATCATTCTTTCATGTACCAAAAACATAATTGAAGAAATACTACTGAACAAAGTCCAATCATATGTATTCATGCTATTTTGGAAGTTAACTCCCAGGAAAAAGATTTCTAAACAATATATCTTTTGAACAAAATCTATTGGAACAGGAGTTTTATTATTGTATAAAATGTGAAGACATTTAGTTATTTTTTTTTCTAACAGATAATTCATCTTAAAAGAAAGAAAATCAGAGCACTCTGGTGGCTTAGGCGCTAAGCTGGCAGCTGGGGCATAGACCATGTAAAACTCCAGGATCCGGGTTTGAGACTCAGGACTGTGGGAAACAACCAAAATGATCAACTAAATTTTTTTTTAATATTTTTCTTTTTTCCCTACTCTCTCTTGCCTGCCTGCTTGCTTTCATTCCTACTTGCCATCCTTCTTGTCTAAAAGAAAAAGGTGTGTGTGTGTTGGGGCAGGGGTATCCTAGTGACCTAGCAGGTAAGTCAACAGGTCGTAGTCCACATGCATCCTAAAGAACCAGGTTCAAGAACCAGGACTGAGGGAACAACCAAGATGAACAATAAAATAAAATAAATAAGTGAGTGCAAAAGAGAGACAAAAGCCCTTGTTTTTATACCTTCTTTCCTCCACTGGAAGGACAATAATTTCAAATTTGGCAGGAGTGACGCTTTTTAAACTTTTGACATGCCTCTGACTCAAGTACCTAAAGGGAAAACCAAGCAGTTTGATGAACAAGAACTTTAAAGGAAAAATTCTTAAAAGATAAAATAAACTACTCTAATATTTAGTCCTTGAGACAGGTGCATGAATTAGTGATGGATTATTTATTGCTTGACTACATCTTTAAGATCCTTTACATTTATTTCTTCTATTGATTGAGATTTTCTAACATCTGTATTTAGAACTAATTCTGATGACCTTGACATTCAAAAGGGAGATTAAAGAAAGATAACTTTCCTCAAAATGTTTTAGTATGGCAGGAGGAATTATCTAATATTGATAAATAAAGCTGTGTGACATCTGTGTTGAATTCTGAAAAGACTTGCTGAGCTGTATAAGAGGTAAAAGAAGGGTCTTAATTTCAAGCTGTGAAGTGCATTGGGAAAAGCCAAGGTCAAAACTGAAGCATGACTCAATGCAGAGGATTTTCAATCTTAATGAAAATCTCTTTCAATAAGAAATTGACAGTTGAGGAACAGTGTCATCATCAGAAGTTTAACATTCTTTGCAGGGCCTAAGAGATGGAGTCCCAGAGCCCTGAGTTGTATTAATAGCTAGTTTAAAATTTATGACTGAGGAAGAGCAGATTAATAGTTTTTGGATTAAAGCCTGAATTATAGAGGGATGACCTGAGCTCTGGCGTAAATGATCAATCAGTTCAGTGTCTGCAACTACACAGTTTTAACAACTCTTAAAAGGTTCCTCTTTGGCCACTGAAAAATGCATCATGAAGGATAAATCTATTACAAGCCACATTTATGTGTATAGATAGATAGATAGATAGATAGATAGATAGATAGACAGATAGATAGATAAAACTGTATAGGCCCAATGTTTCTTTGAAGAGAAAAAAACAAGAGCTATAGCACAATTAGTTTGGTTTATTGCATCCTGGAAACATATGAGAATACATGACTGAACTGAGCTTTGAAGGATGGGCAAGGCTAAGGTAAGGGGGTTCAGTGTGGCTACTGGAGGAGGGTTCACAGTCTAGTTTGAATCTAGAAGATATTTACTTTAAGGAAATAGACTTGAAGACACAGAGGTTGAATCTTTGCATATCCAGCTAATAGAATTGGTATGTGTGCATGTGTGTATATATATATGACTATATAGGCCCGATGTCTCCTTAAAGAGATAGGCAGGATTAAACCATTGATATTTTCAAACCAGAGTGATGTTTCCTGAAGACTAACTCTGTAATGTCAGGGGAGGAGAACAAGGCCATGGAGACCTCTTTAAATAACAAATATCACTGGTCTAGAACACCAATGGGGCAGTAAATTGGTGACCATGAACTGGGAAAGAAAGGCTACAATGCAACATAGAAGAAAGGAGAATTCCTGAGGCTCCATCAGGTACCATATGTTGCATCAGAGAGTATACAAGCACAAAAATGCTCTCGAACTCAGCTCAGTTCACTAAGATAGAAACAGGTTCCTTTTTTGGTTTTGTTTTTGTAGCTCACTTCTTTTGGAAATTAACTTTTTTCAACTTCTCTAATGAAAATTCTGTTTTGTTTTGTTCTCTGTAAAAATGACAAGAATTTTAGCCTTGAGGGAACAATGTACTGCATTATAGATGGTAGAAATTTGACTGTATTAAAGAAAATGGAGTTGGGTTTAGTAGGTTTAATATGTGACCTAAGCTAATATATTTCACTTGCTATGTGCCACAAACACTGCAGACCTTGTGATATTTATTGGGTATTTATTCTGTTCATCCACACATTTCACACTGGGTAGCAGGTTCCATGACAGCAGAGATTTGTCGTGTAGGTCTCCATGACTTCATGCCTAGCATCAAGCCAGCTCTCCATAAGTGAAGTATGAAAATCCATTAGGATGTTGGCATACAGGACACAAAATGACTCTAGAATATTTGCTACCAGTTCTTCACACACTAGTATTTAAACTCAATGTAAAAAATCACTGAGGGGAATTTTAAGACCTGAAGGAGTGTATGTGATCAACCAATATTGTTCTTTAGTTCAGGAGAAGGAAAGACCAAGTCCCAAATGCTGCACAGATAGAAATACATTATTCAAAATGTTTTAGAAATGAACAGTGACCAGTCCTTCCAGTTTATTCTGAGAGGAGCATCAGTTAGAAATACTCCCAGGAAAGTGGGTCAGGGGGTTGGAGAGCATTTGGATTCACTTCCAAATGAATCTGGCCTCAGAATTCCGCAGTAGTGAGCTAAAACTCTAGAAAGGTCTAAGTTCAGCAACCATAGCAGAGTTGCAAGAAAAGGTTTTCTAGCTTCTGTTTCTTATGCTATTCAACAAGATTTAGAAGGAAATGCAGCCAAATTTAATGGTCGTTACCTGATGAAAAACAGACTTCCTTGGATTATCCTCAAGCAGTACTGAGCAGGACTAAATGTAATTAGAAGACTCCACTGAGGCCAAGATGGTTGAGGAATCACAGAAAAGTGATGATACAAAATGTGGTCTCACTATGTTGGTAGACTGTGTATTTTTAAAATAGTCTTAGTAAAGTGTTAAAGAAATTCTCAGTAACTTCATCAGCTGACGATAGTTTTAAGTCAGTGTTTTTTAGGAGCTACAAAACACTTCTATTTCAGTTAGCTCCATAAAGCATAGAGGAGTTCTTTAAGCTGATTATGGTCATTTTCTATTAATATTCTAGCATGTTTCATCTTTAATATGTTATTTTTCTCTGAAAAGAAAGCTCATGCCATCTATGTTGACTTAATTATTGTTGTGATATATCATACTTCTTGTTTTATCGTTAAAATGACAAATTTGTGTCTATCTTTGTAACCTGGGTGTTCATTCTCCTGTTCACCCACACAGTAACGTCTTCATGAAATGCAACATGGGACTTAGCTGCCTATTTTAAATACATATGTTATGGTGGTCATTACTTTATATAGAAACTGATACATTTCCTGTGATTTCAAGAAGACAAGTTATTAGCATTTTTTTCAAGGAACTAAGTGCAAAGCTACTGTGATAAGAACTTGCTTCAAAAACACTAGACAAGGTCTTCTCTTCACACTGATAATGGAATGACAGTACAATTTAGTAACTTAAGCAGTGCATTAGGATTCAAAGCCTATACAGAGCCTGCACCCTCAGGCCAGACCTATGGTACTTGTAAGAAAATGATTTATGTGTTGTAATAAATGTTACTTCTCAATCTGTTTGCTTGTTCAGTGGTTGAGGTCCCCAAAGAAAAGGTCTATCTCAAATTAGGACTGGCATGTATTATCTGTCAACTTTATATAGTACTGTAAAAGTCATTCAGTTGACAGTAATATTAGCAGAATGTTTTATAGGTTTTGTACTGTGTGAAGCTTTGTATGGGTGAGGAGAGGCGATGGCTCTGTGGGGCTCTGTGGTCCGGGATAAAGTTGTGTGTAGATGAGTCCTTTCAATGCTTCTCTGTAAATGAACATCTGGCTCACATATTGATTCCATGTGTGAAAATGAGATCAGCCCATATAATGACCAGAATCAATCAGCCTTCAGCCGAGGAGTAACATACACTGGTCTTGATTTGTTAGACAACCAGAATTGGCAGCACCTTGCATAATTTGGCACCAATTGACAAAGATTAGGCTGTTTGGGGGCCTGGGTGGTTATTCATTTGAAACTCCCCTTAAATATTTTGCAGAGTAAAATCAGTTGTAACTTATTTGTCCCAACCCCCTCCTTTTCATACTTGCTCTAATTGTTTTAGACAAACAAGTGAGCTTGTGGCCTGTTCACTTTACACAGGAAGACACGAATTCTTTGATCCATACAATATTCTTTAGCTCAACCTTGGAGCTATTTACTGAGGAGATTTATTTGCAGACAGACAGTAGAACAGTTCTTTGTGAATAGTAATGAGTACAGCTTCTATGGGTTTTCAGCTCATGTTTCTGTTACTGTAAGAGAGATAAAACTAAGCCATCTTATTTTTAACTTGAATCATTCTTTTTGCTTTTTTTAGTAGTTTTGAAAACTGAAACTGAATTAGTTTGTTGACCTTTTCTGTTTGTCTCTTACACATTACATTTATTTGAGCAGAGACCGAACTCAGAGAATGTTTCAATGCCTTTTCATTTTTGTGCTTTGCCTAAACCATGAAAAAAACAAAACAAAACTGGTAGGCATTGGAAAGAGGACAGATGTTACGTGTAAACATTTTGCAAATATATCTGACTTCTTAATATCTGGATACAAATGAAACTACTTGTTCTGTGTTTATAGTAGATATTTGAGGAAAACAGTTATAACTATCAAAATGCAGATTTAAAAATTATCAGTGCTAGAAAACAGTCTTAAAGATACAGACTCATTTGTTTTGAATTTAGGGAACTTCATTTAGGTCAGTATCTAAACAAATTTCAATTTTTATTCCAATTAGATATGAGTTATTTGAACAAAGTCTTTCTAAATTGTGTTTGTGTGTGTGTGTCTCTCTCTAGACAATGTAACAGTAACAAGATAGTCCTATAAATGAATGTGCTTTTATAATGTTGAAAGATAGGAACTTCATTAAGACCATTCGGTTTCAACTTAACCATAGAGGAATTTGATTAATAAAATCAGTTCTAGGGAAAATTCTCAATTCTTAGTATGTCTGGCAATGAATTAATAAGCCTATTCTCTTTGGCTATCTCAGAACTTAATCTGCTTGGTCACTTGATAATCTGGATATGAAAAGTTATTTCACTTCTTAAAGTTTTTCTTTTCCATTCAAATTGATAAATTACAATTTAAACTTTATTTATTTAGGGAAGAGATTTTTAGAATCTTTGGATTTTATCCTCTAGCTACTTAGGTCATTAACATCAATTACAACATTCTTTCCTTGTATTTCCTTTCAAATAATTTATGAATAACCTTTTAGAAAGCTATGAGTGGCATAATATAAGTCTTTGTACTTAATTAACAAGATAAACTGTTTTCACTGAACACCAAAATGATTCTGATATCCAAGAAACAATGGTTAATCAAATCAGATTTTATTTTTTTCTAAAATACATTTTTAAATTGTGAATTGCTGTTAACAGATTCTCAGAGGCATTATAGTTTTGGAGTTTATGCCTGTCTACCTATATATAAATGTCCTCATTGAGAAATGTAATTGGAGGAAAGTATTTTCAAGCACTTCAGCGTGACTGTTTTTTTTTTTGTTTTTTTTTTTTAACATCAGAAAGCTTTTAAGTCTAAACAAGCATTCCACCTACAAATCCTAGTTTCTAAGAATCTTTCAAATTGCCTCCATAAGGCTTAAGACCTAACTTCTGTAAACAAAGCCCCTAGGTTTTTGTCAAATATTTTACAAATTCGCTCTCAAGAATTGTGTCTGAAGACATCAGAACCAAATGCATTACTCTAGTAGGTGGTTAGATTATTTGTTTTTGTAAAAATTAAAAGGATTGGGAGAAAATGTTCAGCAAATGCGTGCTGATATACAAGTAGAAATGAGTAGGCCAAAAGGCTTTATAACTTCAGATCATTGCATAACACAATCACACCTAGCACTTCTAGAAGATGCAGTATCAAGATGTCACATGCAATTGACATTTCAGAAAATGGCAAAATGTATGGTTGTCTCACACATTAAAACAATTTCAGCACACAGGCAGTTTTTCCTGTCTCTTATGACTAGCCTCAGGTAAGAATTCTTGCATATTAAAAATAGTACCACTGTGATTTCAAAGTGAGGCCAAGTCCTGTTACAGGAATGTGTGATAATTTACCATCCTGTCTACACTATAAGTGAAACCATGTTAACAGCAACCATGCTTAAACATGGTTTTCGTTATATTTCACACATGGTGTGGACAGATTTATATTTCATAAGACACTTCTTTATTGTCTTTTTTGAATGTCAGTTAATTTGGCATAATTCTTTCATTGATATCATCCATAATGCTAATTGATAATGACAATAACCTTCAAGCATTCTTCAGATGCTTCTTTATGACATCTTTTGTTTCACTTTTATTTAAAGAGTCTTGCATGATATATCTATATAGCTATGTCTATATATATATCTATATATATATATCTATATAGCTATGTCTATATATCTATATATATATATATAGATATATATATATGCCAGAATAACAGATGTTATTACTCTCTGCTTGGATGTGAAGATGTAGCTCCTATGTCTTACAAAAATGCCAACAAAAGTCCCCCACACAGCAGCTAATCTTTAAAGAAAATGCTATCCTGTGGTATTTTGACAGAGACTTTGTTACACCTGAAAAAGTTCTCATTTTTACTTTCTTTCAATTTCTTTTAATGTGTAATTTTATGCGTGTTAATCAGTTAGTTAAAACTGAATCTTTGAGAAAGGTTGTCACGCATTGCAAAAGCAACAATCTTTGGGGGATTTCAGAAATTAATATGCCTAACAGATAATAACTTCATGGAAAATGACTCAGTGCTATCATTATCACTTGTAATCACATGACCTGACCTATGCTCTGAAAATTATGTCTCTTAATATTATGAACCTGTCTATTCTACTACCTTTTTATTTTTTTAGCACAAATGTTTAAAGGTAGGGAAAGGACCAGTTCTCAGTGGAGTGCATTGAGTTTTATTCATGAGAGCAGTGAATGACATTAACAAAAAGTGCACTTCTAATTGTGGACTGGTCTTGAGCACTTAGAAGTAATATCAACTTTATTTTTGGAATGGTAAGAGTTATAGTTCCTGATGTTATTCCACCCATATATTACCTGTAGCTGATACAAAAAGAAAAGAAAAGAATTGTGGGCAATAGTGGTACCCCAAAGAGTCACAGTTTTGTAATACTTTTAATACTTATAGGAGTTCCTTCAAATACATCAGTTTCTGGACCCATTGTGCCTCATTCTCACCTCTTTGTCCTACAGTATCTTAGGTCTTATGTCTCATCTTCCCATAGACAGGATGAAAACAGACGATATTTCTAAAAACAGTCTAGTCCAGGATGATGGAATAATCTAAAGTAGAAGCATAGTAGTCGTGTTACTCCAGGATTCAGTGATCAGTGGGCAATGAAGAAGGTTTAGGGGATGATCAAAAGGATACAAGGAAGTTGTCCTGCCCCAGACAGGAAACATGGAACTACAAGCAGGTTGGACAGGAAGTATGTTGACTTCTCTTAAATGTGCTGAAACACTCATGTGAGGACTATACATAGGCCCTTGGAAAAGTGTAAGTTGTCTATAGGGTAAGAATAGGTCTTTTTCTGTCATCCCTAAAATAGCTTCACATTCAGTCAAGATGATGACAAAATGCATACTGTGTTGTGTGTAGGTTTGCATCTTTGTCGATAAAGTGAGTACAGTTGCCTCTTCAAAGTTATGTTTAACCTCTTAATTTTGTCAGCTTTAACTATTATTTTTCCAGAGCTGAAGGAACTTCAAGAAGCTTGAGCCAACCACCTAATTTTTAAATAAGGTTGACATTTGATATATGTTTTAATTTGGAGTGTTATGGTGTACAATATCGTATACTTGGCTCTGTTTCAGAGTACTTAAGTTTATTCCATTATAGTTTATCTTTCTGTTTTTTGGTTTTTCTTTAATAATCTGAAAAGGACTTTTTATTAAATGTAGACAATAAATCAAGAGAGTCTTACCCATATCCATGACTAGATTTAACCTTTTTCTTTTGATTATTGTCTTTTTTTTTTTTTTAATTTAAAGGCATTATTTTGACATCTAGCACCAAACTGTGGTTGAATTTGTCTAGTAATTCATCTGCATTTGTTTGCTATCTTTAAGTGTCATTTTGTAGACTATTTTGTACACAGGGAAAAAGAAACACAAACACCATCAGGTAGGGTTGTGGCATTAGTTATGTAGCAAAGGAGCTAGATTACTTTGGGCTATTTATTATTAAAGATTATTATGAAAATAAATTATCTAAAGTCTTCACTATGAATAATAAAGACACAGCTTACTAATAAAATGTTAAATAAATGAGATAGCATTTAAAAAAATGTGTGTGCTTTTATGCGTGTGTTTATAAATATTCTAACATGATTAACTGACCTGCTATTTTTAATAGTCTCACTACTGCTTCTTAGAGTCCCTAGTTAGCAATTTGGCACTCAAGCACTTCCCACAGCCCGTGTTTGTTGAGTACGTACGGTGGCCCAAATACAATGCGTTGCTTCACAATAGCTTATTGCAAGTTTAGATTTTGTTTGCATGGATAAGCTATGCTATCAGGGAGCTTTTGGGTGTTTTGACACATAAAACCTTGTAAATGTCCACATTTTTGTACATATGACTTCTCTTTTCCTATATCTTATAGTTTGTCTGGTTTTTGCATCAAAGAGATAATGGGAGGGAATTGATAATCAGAGGTAATAAAACTTGTATTATTTTAGTTTTTGAAATTCAGGCTTTTTAGTGCCCAACCCCAAAGTTTCTCATTTCTGCTTGCTTAAACTGCTGTATTCTATTCTGTGTTGACTACCCCCATTTTTTGATCACTGTGTTTTAGAAAGCTAAAGCCCCCACTTAGAGAAAAGGGTCATAACTGATCTTTGTAGGATCTTGTGACTATATCTTGCTTTATTGAGTAAAAATGGGTGCCAGTCATCAAAGTGTGTCTTTATTCTCCCAGAAGATTCCATTCTTAGCTCACTTTTAATCCATAGAGAGACAATTTATTTCTGACATAATTAAGTGGATGTTGGTTCTGGACTATCAAGTGATAGGCTTGAAAAACTTCTTGACAGTGACTCTGAGAGATTTAACCAGGGGAAGGCCAAGATAGATCTGCATAGTAAGCTGCTTCTGCTGGTAATGTACTGGAATGAGGATCATTTCAGTGTCTAGAGAGAAGCAGACCAGTTAGAAATCACCTGAAGACTTGAACAATGGAGTATATTTAGAAAAGGCAATGGTTCAGAGAATTTTAGATAACTTACTTAGAATTGTTAAGGATTACATTGTTTAAGAAATAAAGGTGAGGAGGAATGGGGATGGGATGACTTCCTATTTTGGCCCTAACTGACAGTATGAAAAGTTTCACCATTTATAAATAAAGGGAAATAAAAATAATAGAGGATGGGTGGAAATCATATTGTTGATAATGAAATGTTTGTTTATTTTTAATGAACTCTGAATTTCACATTTGGGTGTAGACTAAAACTTTAAGTAGATGAAAATGTGTCTCCAGGAGACATATTTCTTTGGGATATACAAATTTGGAAATTAAGGATGTTAATATTATTTCTTGAATAAAGTGGGCATTGATGAGATTTTTCACAGTTCAGCATTCCCACTGTAGTTTGGAATGCCTAGGTTATAGCATTTACAATGTGTCATCCTTGTATTTGCCTGTTTATTTCCCCAATAGCTGGTCTACACCTTAAGATCAGATTCATCTCTTTTTCCTTCAGCATCTCTACTCCATATTATAGTACCTGGAAAGTGGGCAGGCACTGAGCTATGTATTTAGTGAAGGAATAAATAAGAGAACGTATGATTAAGCCAAAGCATTGAAAGTGAGAAGGAAGGAACTCTAAGGAGAATATAAATTAGGATTACAGTACTATTTCTGGAGTGCTGTCCGTCAGTTTTGATGGAAACCAGAAGAGATTGGTGGATATTGCTCGGGTCAAAGAAAAGATAATTACAGAATTAAGAGTTACTAATCATAGGCTCATTTAGTTCTTTCCTTACCCCTTGACTAATGACTCTCTGAGAAAAAGCAATGAATAAAATTACCCCATAACAAGATCTTTGCACACACTGGGAGTATATTAGGTTCGTATTCTTGAAATTTAGGGTTCTCTATCACTGTCTAGAATGTATGTCCTAACTGGGCTATTTTGGCATGAAAACTAAGTTCACCATGTGGTCATATTCAATTCAGTTGAGTAGATATCAAATGATAAGTTGGTAGAAATGTTTTCATTTATTTCTTCATCTGATCTAGTCAGTGTGATGAGTTTTTCAACTTGTGACGTAAGTTATCAAAATAAATTCTTTTCCACAAGAATCGTATCAACTTTGAAATCCTGGTCTAGCACACCCAAATGCATTTCTTGAAAATCTCCTCTTAAATTTTGGAAGAAAGTATGGCAGGCCTCTCCTGTAACATTTACTGAACTACAAATGCTAATGAGCAATTTAGCATCATGAGAGTGTAACAGATAAGATTTTCTCATATAGTAGTTTTAAAAAATGTATATCATATTTTACAAAGCTTCTGTCTTAAAATGCTCAGGTCTTAAGAAAAAAGGTAGCTTGCACTGTTTTTCTTGAAGAGTCATATCTGTATGGCATGACAGCAATCTTCAAGCCCACGGGCAACGACAATGTAGCAAGTTGGCTGAAACTGAAGCAAAGGCACTAAAACCTTACTTTTCTGAAGTCCACTGTTTTGTGCTAGTCACATTTTAAAACATAAATAGCTCTTTAGTTATTTGTACAAGTGTTTTTGAAAAATATCATTTCATGTGCTTTCAGAAATTATTTGAAGTTACAGCTGTTCAACTTGAAGATTCTTGAAGTATTCAGTGAGGACTTACTACAGTATCTGAGCATTTAGTTAGTTGCCTGTGTAATAAAGGAGACAGATAACTGAGACAAATGTAATTAGACAAACTCCTGTCCTGATTGTTTTATAATGACAAAGGAGTAATTCTAGCATTTTCCCACACCACTGCATGCCTTAACCCAGTACCACAAATAGCCTCGCTTATATCCTAGCTTCTTATATTCTTTTAGTTGCATGAAAATATCTGTTATAACTGTCTAATCAGTTACATTGCTCAGGCTCAGAAAACACATTCAATGATTTCTCTTAATCTGTGTTCATTAAATTTTTTTTAACCTACAGGAACATTAAAGCAACATTTCTAATGCCCCCAGGAAATGGTATAGAACTTCAGACAGACTGACTCCATTACTAAAGAAAACTGTGTGTGTCAGGAGACACTCCTAGCTTGTGGTTTTGATTACTGCATTTTACATTCTCAGTGCTTTTAACTTTTTTGTTGTTATTTAGAAATAAAAGCTGATCTGTAGAAGATCTCCATTTGAAAACCTTCATTCAATTTTTAAAAGTTAGAAAATTTCTCCTTCAACAGTGAAGAAAAGTGTCCTCTTGATGGTAGACTATGCATAAGAAAAAGGAAAAAAGAGGAAACTGATATTAACATTCAAGGAGGATGCGGGCACTGGTCAGTCTTACTTTGTGTATAATAATGAAAATGACCCAAAATTGTTTCGTTTTCCAAAGAAGCTGCACATATTGATTTGTTAGTGATACAACATCATTAACAGAGCACCTTACTCTTCCTTGGAATATTTGTTCAGTAATCTTAAAACACTTTATAAACTCACAGGAAGAATTTTATGGGTAGATAAATAGTGATAAATTTGAGTCAGTTGTTCTTTGTCACTTATCAACATAAATACAGTCAAGGAAATAACCTAGAAGTCCATTGTTTCTGAACCCACGTATTCACTGTGGCCAAGTGAACATTCATCCCTCAATTTATGCTTCTATTAAATAAAAATAGGAGTCATAGCAGTTATAGCTCCAGTTCTGGCTGAGGCATAAGAGTGGTATTAAATGCCAAAAATATTATATGACTTTTGAGAACTTTGTCCATTTTTGGATATGAACATATTTCAGTTTCAGAAGATGCAAGCTAATTCTTCAGTAAGTAGGTTAATGGGTTAATAGACATTTCCACCATAGGAAATCTATTCTGAAGTCTACCATACCTCCCAGGTAGTGACTGCTCATGATAGAAACAGGCTACCTTATTACAACTTTAGTAAACAACCCGAATTAGCTCATTTCTGCCTGGGGTTATATTTGTTTTCTTTTAGTGACAAGAAGTGTATTATGATGAATCATGATTCTGTCACCCTGACCATTTCCTTCAAGAAATACCTGGCATAAAGTTCCTTTTATGTATTCAGGCAAAGTTTGGTTTTCTTTACTTAGTGTAACATGAATCTTTTGTTTCAAATACATCAAATTCCACACCTAATGGGATCAAATGTAGATATTTGTGTTTCTACAAGATCATTTGATGTTTTTCTGGCTTATCAGGTCCCACAATAGTGAATTTTCCTTATTCTTAAATGACTCTCCAAGCTTAAAACTGAACAAGGGATGCACTCTAGTGGAGCAGTGGTTAGGTTAATCACCTCTGAAGGATTCAGGCTACATACCCCTGGTTTCGAGTCCCAGGTCCAGGAGGGACAGACAACCAGTGTGAACAAATAAAACAGAAATAAAATAAAATTCTTTTTCCTCCTGCCTGTCTGCCTACTCTCATTATTTCTGGCCGCACCTTCCTTTAAAAAAACACAATAAAACAAAAATTGGATAAGGGCATACCCTGGTAGTATAGCAGCTAGGTCCACAGCCCAGATTCATCTCAAGGAGCCTAGTTTCTGTCCTGGGGCAGGGACGACAACCAAGGTGAACATAAATAAAATTTTAAAATGCTTCTTCCTCCTCTTTCTGACACACACACATACACACCTCATACCTGAACAATATCAAAACTATTTGGGGGAACTATTCCTTAAGTATTTAATAAACCCTGCCTATTTCCAGTCAGTAAGTCAACTGTATTTTGTTTTGTGGTTTTATTCGCCCTTAGTATCTAGCATAAGGTAGCAATGCTCATTGCTCTTCCTCATTTGCGCTGTCTCCTAAGTTTTTTTAGTTCATTCATCTGCCTTTCTTGTCTCCTTGCTCAGCAGCTAAGATTTCTGCCTTGCTGGAGTGCTAGTGTTGCTAGATGCTGTCCTGAATCTCTCCAGTGACCTCTGTTTTGATGCCTCTAATCCACTGAGGACTTCAAAACTGTAGTAAAGCAAAAGTTGAACAAGAGTCAGTCTAGTTCTCTTGCTAATTAAGACCCTAATATTCACATATGGATTTTTCTTTTCTCTCTGTTTTGAATGATAAGGTTTATATTAGCAGCTTTTGTCAATACATATATTTCAAAATATCTTAGGAGAGCATAGATTCAGGGAGGCTGAAGTATAGGTAGGGGCATGAATTTTTACTTTAATTGTTAGATATTGAACAAACTCATCCTTATTATCCTGACATTGTTCTAGGAAGGCAGTGTCCCAGGATACAGTGAATAAAACTTCCTCAAATTTATGGAGCTCTTTTATATGCTGAGATATTACCCATAATAAAAGGTCTTTTCTTTAAATGCTTTTGTTTTTCTTCAGATTAAGATCATAAAGTTAACTGAAAACAGTAGTAAATGCTAGTGGTGATGAATTTGTTTCTCCTCTCTTATCTATAAACTGAGAACATTAGTATCTCTCTGCATGCATTTGACAAACTTATATTTACTGAAACCAAAATTTTATAGACCTTCCACTTCCTAGGTTCTAAATTCCTTGTAAGGAGGTTCTATCTCTTAAATATCTCTGTGTTTCATATAGGGTTTTATATGTGGAATGCTCTCTGATATTTGTAGAGCTCAACCAGACTCATATTCCTTAAAAACTTTTAAAATGTCTCATAGAGGTTCTCAGTAAATATTCATTTGATTTGCATTCAAATAATATTTCACTATTACAGGAATGCACCTTGTTGATATTTGCTCATAATCAAAATCTAAGCTTACAGTGGATGCCCTTTACAATAGTTTATTGATATAGCATAGTTTTAACCTTTGATATTTTTGTGTCATATATTGTCAACAATTGGGTGAACAGATGGTTTGCTCTTTTTTGAAGCTGATCAGCATGAAATAAGAGAATAATTGCTCAGACCACATGGTTATTCCCTAGACAGGATGGTAGAATTACCTCCTCTACTTTAATCACTTGCTCTATCTCGCTTCTGTTTTTAAGAAGAATTAGAACTTGAGTACATTGATCCTGCAATCTCTAGCCTTGCTGTAACCTGCAAATATAAGTGAGAGGAAGGAATGAATGTTTTCCAAGGCATAAACAAGAACTGAATTAGGTTTCTGTGTTCACTCAGAGATTTGCTCCATGGTCAAATGGAGATAGCAGTTGATGCTCATATTTTTTTCCTTCATTTTCTAAGATTTGCTTTGGACTCATAAAAGCATTACTTGAGACAAAAGGTAATTTTGAGATGGAAATTTGGTAATCTTTAACATCAGATATGTAAGCCACAAAATCAGAGGTGTTAGTACAATATGTATTTAAAAATTTCACCTAAAATTGAAATACAAATGTAGGAGACGGCTGTTATATTTTTTGAGATTTCGCTGTCTATATGACTAGTCATTTTGAAAAGTTCAGAATTCTGTGGGATTGTACAGTTTTTGTTTCTGTTATGAAGTTACTGTATCCTGTCTTCACTTTATTGAGACATTTACTGTTTAATGTATTTCATAAGAATTGAAACCACCATTAAAATTACTGAAAGTAAAGTTAAACTTATTATTTTTTCCTCCCTCAGCTACTTAGTTGTAAATGATAGCCATTTTATTTCAGAATGAAAGAGCAAAGTGCTTGCATTTTTTTTTTTTTTTAAGTATACAGGCTTGTTGTAGAATTTTAATCACCTTTAAAGTCTCTTCTTTCTTTCAAGAAATATTTACTTTTCGGTTTATTGTTATTGGTTATAGTCAAATCATTTCCCATTTGCGAATGAAAGAAGGCTTATCCAGATTTAGGCTGTTTTTCTTCTATTTCACAATTGCTTATTACATTTAAAGGCTTTATTCCTTATTGTTCTTAAAGGAGAACTACAAAATCCTCTTTATTTTCAAAGGCAATACATTGGTTGGAAAAAACTTAGACTTTGGGAGATGGTTCAAACCATGATTCTTTCAGTCTCATAGTGCATAACCTGAGTTTTATAGTCAGTTCCTTAGACTTCTTAAGTTGTCATTTTATTTTCAACCTATTAGGAGTAGCACTTGTTGTGTAAGAATTTTTAGACACAGGGGTTAACATGTTGTCTTGTCCAACACAGCAATTAATTTGTTATGTGAGCCATGAAAAGCAGTGGGAAGGGTTATGGGGTAGTAGTGGTCAAAAGAAGATTCTCAGGCATTAGTTCATTGATTAATAAGTACAAGGTAACAAGAAATAACCATCCAGAAGAGGGACCAAGTACTCCAAAAATTTGAAGCTATCTAAACAATTCAAGATACATTATTCTCAATTCAACTAAAATTTGTATTTGCTATAGTTATTTATTTTTAATAGTGTCATTTGCTCAGTAGAATCCCTTACATGGGTTTAGCCTGGTTTTCCCATAGCCCTTTAATTCCATGAAGGACTTGATTTGTAAAGATGTTCATTTCACATTGCACAGGTGATGGGAAACACGATTCATGTTGGAAAGATAAACTGGTCCTTTTTTGGGTAAGCAGTCCCCCTTTTATGTGAAGAAATCGTTTCCATTCTTTAAATAGAAAACATTCCAATTTTAAATTCTTTACCAATAGGCAAAAAGTTCCCAATGAATAAATGGTTAACCAAGACCTATATTTTATTCTCCTTCAGTTTTTGCCATAATTTGGCTTTTCTTTTTCTGACATAAGATCTATTAGACTAGAGTACAGGTTTTATCACAAGAGTAAATAACAGCATGTTTCCTTGGGAGCAACTGAACAACAGAATAAAACAGTGCTTACTGTTTTTTGAAAGTTGTGTCGGATTGTCATGGTAATACAAAGTTGCATCATGTTGTCATAGCAACCAGAATTATAAAATGGATTTAAAGAGGATGAAGAGGTACTCTTTGGTGTTGTGATTCTTTTAATTTCAAAGATTTCTTCCTTTTCTCCTTCTGGATGTTTCCTTTTGCTTCCTCTTTATAAAATGTATGAGAGGTACATGGCTGGAGGGAGTCATGGGAATCCACAGGTGGTCCCAGATGAAGAGTTGGCAGCATAGAAGCTTAAGTCATCATGTTCTCTTGGAGCCAGGTAGATAGAATTCAAGGTCTGGAACACGGGATCAGATACACTGCTCTGTCAAGTCATCCCTATCCAGAGCAGGAGGAAGTTCCACTCCAAATGGATTGAGAAGGTATTTCATCTTTCTTTATGATTGTTCATGGCTTTTTCTTCCAGCAAGAACATCCCCATCTTCCTATGGACCAGAAGCAGTGTTGAGCCTTGGAAACTCATTCATCACCTTTATCAGGTTTTAGTGAAGACTGTTTCTTCTCAGTAACTAGACTGATTTAGGTAATTGTCATTGCTCAAGAGGTTAAGCTTTGACCTTTGAGGTGAAACACTAATTTCAGTGCTAAACTATTTCCATTATTCCAAGGTGGGTACTAAAAAAGAAGGGGAGGGGAGGGCATGCATTACAAGGCAGTTGAGACATTTGTTGCTGGAGCGCATCCAGTGATGTTCTACAGAGTGTCAGTTGACAAGAATACTTCTTTTTACTGTGACGTTTTACTAAAATGTAATTGTTTTAACTCTGCCTTTACTTAACTCAGCTCTTACTCCTTTGGTATAAACGATTTGCTTTCTTTTCTCTTTGTGGCTCCCTTGCCTCCACTCCACTTGTGTTTTAACAAAACTCGCCATGCAAGTTGCAGCAAGTTTTTGCATTAATAGCGGCCAGGTAGTATAATACTATTTTTAATGAATGTCTGTTTTCCATTCTTTATCATGCTTTCTTTGGAAAGAGGCCCACGAAACAGAGTATTAAGAAAACACACTGCTGCCCTGGAATGTGTGTACTAGCTGCAGATTATTTCCTATTAGCAGATTAGCTGCAAGGCTATTGGCTCAGAAAGGTCTTTGAGAGTATTTTGTTTTGTAACTGATTCAAGCCATGGGAGAGAATTGCCACCATGATTGGAAAGAAGAATTAGCTACTGTTGCCATGGACACTGGAGTTCACAGCCCCATTGTTAAATCTAGTGCTTGAGAATGAGATGCCCAGCGTGAGTTCAAGCTTTGTTAATGAAATGATTGAATATATTTTTTCACAACTGTGACAGAATTTTGTGAAAGATGGCTGAAATACATTTTGGCTATCAAAATATTTAGTTTCTTTTATAAATCAGTGTTTTCCACCAAGATAAAATAATCCTATGCTATTGCACTCTTAAACGAATATATCCATCACTTTTAAGTCTCTGATTAACTCTGGAATACCCATTTATATCATGTCTTTGAAAATTATATTTTGTTGAAATATAGAAAATAAGAAAATTTCAAATGTTCAAATTGTAAAAGATGTATATGAGTACACTTTTTAACAGTCTAGATTTTGGATAGTATTCTATTTAAGATGTATCTTTTTTAAAACTTTATAAAACAATGTCCAACAAAGCTGCCAATATGTTGTAAAAGGAAGATATAAACTATATGGTAGATTTTAGTTTTTAAACTGTAAAGAATTTTAGAAAGTTCAAGACCAGTGGTTTCTTGTGATGATGGGGGTGAAAACCTGTGAAGTTCAAAGCAAAGTGACAAACGCTTATCTGTCTCAGACTTCTGCTAATAGTCCAGTCCACAGATACTTAAATACAGTCTGGAAGCCTAGCTCAATGTTCTGCAGTTCACCAAGAGCTTGATTTTTATATCTCACACTCTCTCATCCACCAAAAACACTTATGTCTGTGTTGTACCCTCTGTTTTGTTCATTTCCTTTCAGGAGACCTTGATTCAGATTGTATCACTGGTCATGTGACCGGGCCAGTTAATTATCTTGTCTAAACCTCAGTTTCCTCATCTATATAATAGGGTGACATTAGCGCTCATCAAGTAGAGTTTCATAGATTGAATTAAATAGAAATGGCTGTGATTCATGGATTAAGACCCTTAACCTTTCATAATTAGCAGGCCTTCCTGAGTATAATTCCATTTATGAAAGAAACGGCACCAAAAAACATCAAAAACCCTATATCTCGATACCCACTTCCAAAAATTCCTTTTAACACTAAAAAATTGAATTAACTATTGTGTGTTTGATTTTATTTACTGCTTAAACCTGTAATAAGTTTGATTAACTTGCCATCTGGATATTTATCACTGTGCAGTGCTTCTAATGGCCTCATTGAAAAGGGAGGATGGCATCTTCAAGCTTTCCATTTCTTTCTATTAGTGCTGTGATGGAGGAGGCTACGCACAGACTATAAAACAGAAGCAAATCAATAGTACAACATGAAATGACTTGTGATGTCACATGCTCCTAGGCTATCCATATTCTCTTTCCAGCGTAGTATCTTGGAAGCTAAACACATGTAAAGAACAAATGCATATAACTCCCTTATTCTCAGATAAAATCTGGCATCTTCTGTTCCTCATGATATTCTCAAAAAGAAAGACACAAAGATGTCCTCAAAGAGGATAGTGAGTAACAGAGCTGTGCAAGAAGGAAACTGGAATCATCTTTGACAAAGTCTAATGATTATTACACAGTAGATGATGGGGTTTCTACTTTGTTTTTCTCCCAGTTAGGACTTCAGAGAGGGGAAAGAGAGTAATTATCATAAACTGACATCTTGCACAAAATATTTTTTTTCTGAAACATTAGAATTCAGAATACATGTTCCATTATTTTTCAGTGTTTTTCCATTATGCTGTGTGTTTAGATAACGATGGGATTAGATAATTGTTATCACAAAGGATCCCTCCAGTTTTGTGTTCAAAGAGCTGTCATCTACCCTGGCTTTAACCTGGACACAAGCACAATTGCTGTCCAGTTGTCAAAATAGTAAACCTAGCCGCAAATCTCTGGAGAAAACCTTTTTCTAATCCTTAATATAAACTTAAAGGAAATATTCTTAAGAAGATAATCACTGTTCCAAATTTCAGGGGATTAATTCTGTAGTCTGGAACAAAGGAATTATTTGGGCAGATCAACCTGTGATTGTTCACAACAAGCAATAAGAAACATAAGGAACAATAGCAGAAAGGTAGTTATTTGACTCAGGAAGGACACAGACTAAGAGACTGAAATAGACCGACTACTAAATTTATCACCTTTTCTTGTGGAAATATATATGAATTTATAATCTAGAATTTCAAATGTTGGCATTTTCTAGAAGTACTAGGAAAAAGTTATGTTTCTATACAAACTTACATTCTGTGCATATGTACCATATAGCTGATTTTGAACAGGTTTTTCAGGTTTGGATTATATTTAAAAAAAATTTGAATAAATATAGTAATGTAATTAGCTCTACCTTTTTTATCCTCTTATTTTAATGACACTGTAAATTGTCCTCAACTCTAGAAAAATTGTGATGCAAAGAGTTATTTCACTACTTGCTTTTTATAATTTCTGGATTTTATAAGGATTGATATTTTTAAGAATTCCGTGTCAAATCTAGTGTTGCCTCTATAAAATCCCCTTGTCTCAGTAAGATAGCAAGTTTGTTTGACAGAATCTCTGTGTGCCTTGCACTGATATCTGTATAAAAATACAAATGTTAAACAAAATGGAATGAAATAGAGGTAACCATCAGCAATATTCCATAGACGTTATTTCGTGTTTACTTCTACACTTACATTTAGCTAAAACAAGGGAATTTATTTCTCCCTAGTAGAGGATAGAAGGACATGAAACAACACAATGTGTTTTGGTGTATGCCATAGGAAATAGCTTATTAAAAATTTAAGTTTAGAATGTATCAGGAAAATTCTATTTGAATATAGCTAGATAAATAAAAGTGTGATAAAATATGGTATCCTTGTTTTTAAATACTTTTAAAAAACAATTTAAGTATATTTTAGAAAGTTGACATTTTAGTGGAACTTCTTTAAAGAAGCAAAGGCATGCTAATAAGGATTATAATAAAGTGTTTTTCTGAAAACACTGTCCTCTTCAAAAGGTCATAGTCACATTTTTTCTTCCTGCCTAAAGCCATACCTTGCTTTGAAATTAGAACATAATGTGTCCTTGGAGCATTATAATTCATGATCTTCGGGTACAAATAAATGAAAACAAAATGTACCCTCTTTAATTAATGTTTGAAAATCCAACTCTTTATTAGTAAGCAAAGAAATATGTGATTATTGAACCAAATTATGTCAGACAATGGTATGCTATAAAACTTTTTAATTAGAAAAGACTGAATGCTGCAGGAAGAATTCTGCATCTTTTTTAAAAAGCAGAGTTAGAGGGGAAGCTTTAATTTGTTTTTCCTTAGAAGTTTGTTGCCTTTTAAGACTGGGATTCAATCAAGTTTTACTTTTGGTTGTATATAATGAGACTAACTGGGCATGCGGTTGCACAAGCTTTGATGAAGGATGTTAACATTTTATTAGTATCCCATATATCTCATCTGTTTCTAAATGAAAATGTGTGCAGTGTGTAATTCACTTGAGACTAGGTGTGTATACTTATGTATATATATCTGAGTTTAGTCAAGAATAAGGGCAGGATATGGAGGGCATGAAGTAACTTGAGTCATGGAGAATACCTTTTAGTAGACAATAGGTGTTATTTATATTACGGTGACAGTGTAAAATTATCAGATTTGTACTTTTAGAGGACCAGATTATGTCACAAGAAAAAATGGTTGTGACCTATTAAAAAGAATATGCAAGGTTGTGTTTTTTTTTATAGAAACTATTTTTTTAAAGTATTGAAACACACACCATCACCTCTATTATTATAAGCTTCTGCTACTTAGGTGCTGATTATTTTAATTAGAATTATCTGATCTACTTTTTGATGATATAGCTTGTTTTCCACCTTTCATTATTTTTCCATAGTCATGAGATAGAAACATTTGGTCTTAAAAGATTCTAGAGGAGTTCTTTTAAAAATGGCCAGTTTGTCGGCTGGTTGTTTGACACTAAAACTAAACAAAATTGATTGATTGCTTGGCCTTTCCCATATGCATAAATAAGGGTAATAAAAATATGGAACAGTAACAATGTAAGATTTTTAAAATAAAATGTGAAAACTCTGTTTTGTAATCCTTTGTGTGAAAGGATCTGTTTAAATGAGTGAATTATTTAAGCTCTGTCCCTGTTTCCCAGTAACAGAGTGGGAAAGAGACTGACTATGGGCTCTCATTGGACTTTTAGTTATAGCTTTAGATTATTTTCTCACTGCTCTGTTCTCTATTATTATTCAGAAATGTTTCTCTAGTGTATTTCAGTTATACTATTAATGCTGATATTTCTTTGAAATATTAAACCATTAAAACTATTACAACGTCTGGCATTTTAGGAGAAAATAATGGCAATCATCACTTGGTCGGTCTCATTTCAGCATAGCACATCATATCACAGATTATGAGATTTATGTGGGATTCTTGCTAGGAATCTATTAAGACATGATTTAGCAATATATTAAGACATAGCCTAAGGTGTCCTGAAAGGGTTAAAGTGTGTCTTTCATTGCTATTATTATCCGGAAAAAAAATTAGATATTAGGAATAATCTATTGTATATGTCATTTTCTCCATTTCATTTTTTGAAGCAAATTTATGATGATGAACTAGATTTTCTCAAAGTCTGAGTCATAAGGAAGTTGTGGAAACAGAACAGCAGCACACGTTTCATTAATACTGAAACTGAAACGTGCATTTGCAAAGTTCAATTTACGCAACCTGATGTATTCTTAATAGGACATATCCCAAAGAAATAATTTCCTTTTTTTTTTTTTTTTTTTTTTATTTTTTAGCAATATCATTCTCACCACGTTAATGGCTATCCTTGAGTTCTAAAGGTTTCTCAGCTTGTGGCAGGGCAGTGTATCTCAATATTTTTAGCTCATAAAAGGACAACTTTTTGAAAATAGGAAAACTCTCATGTGCCCTCTGGTTTGATTCTCCATTCATGTTCCAATTGAGACTATTCCTGATGTTTAATATTTTTCAGAAAACACATAAAATTGATTATGAATTTCTTGACTTTGGACATGCCATTAATACCTCCCAATCTGCTATCTTTGCTTAATTATGAATGAGATAGTCTCCCTTCAGAAAATTTATTGGAACCCACTACTGCTTGTGCCCAAGCATTGTACCCGCCCTCGAGATGGAGCAGTAAAAGTCATGGCCGAAATAGTCAGCCAGTAAACTATGTAATTTATGATCGGTCTTGAAAATTAAAAAATTAGACACTTAAATTATAATAAAGTCCAACAGGGGTTAAGATAAAGGACACTATGTTATACCATTGTCTGTCTTACATTGTTACTTACATTTAAGTTTCTCCAAAAATATTTTTGAGAAATCAATGAATGAAGTCTCTATTTAATCTCTGAGTAGTACATAAGATATGTAAATAGTTAAAATAATTTCTATAGTAATTTTTAATTTCCAAAGTGTAATATGATTCATATTCTCTACTCCTCTTCATGGATGTGAGTGGAAGATAGTAAGTAGCAAGGAGGATGGATAAGTTAACAAATACCTTACATATACATGAATGTTTTCATAGTAGGTATTCCTGAGTGAATCATTGGAATGAGCTCCACTTTGGTTTAGTGAGCCAATGAAATAATGTTGTTTTCTTTATCGTATACCTTACCAATGATTGAGACAGTGGTGTGGTAGTAGTCATTAGTGAATTCTAAAGCAGAACAAATAATAGAATTAGTAGCTGATGCTTTTTATGGTGATTACTATACACTGTGCTCTGTTCTTGGTACTGAACATCTTTTTGCTTTTATCCCCTAAGAACCCTTCCAGGCAGTTACTGTTAAGATACCCATTTAATTGATGAGGAAGCAGGACCAAGAGGTTTGTGTCTGGTTTATTTTCAGATTCTGTTTCTTTCATTGCTAGTACCTCTTCTTCAGTCTCTACTGCACAAAAATTCAAAACTGAGCAGGACTCTGCTCTGTCTTTTCTCTCACTTCTCTCATCAATCATCATCTTTCCAGTTTAATGCATCCAACCATGCTAGATTTTGAGACAGTGATACAAATGTAGCACTTTTTGGAAATAGATTAGTATCTATTTACCTTCTACTCCTTTCCTCCCCCAACTCCCTCAAGAAGAGTAGCTCCTTAAAGTGGGGACATTTTCCTTGTTCTCTGATGTCTATTCCTGGCATATCGGGAATACCCAGTAAGCATTTATTGGATGACTCAATGCCAGATTCCACCACCCTCTGAGGGAGCTATAAACAAATAGCAGTCTAATGAAAAGAGCAATTTTTTCTAGTCTTCCTTCAAATGTGTCCTAATGAATTCCTTCTTTTGTATTCCCACAGATTATCAAGTCTCATTCCTTCTCACATAATTTTATACTTGGTTTTCCTGTTTTATTTCTTCTCTCCTGTGTATCCAGCATTTTCTGAGGGATAGTCTTCCCGTATCATAACATGTTCTTGCCCAAAAACTTTTAATACTGTAACTTAGTTGTTACCTGTGGCTGTGCCATACTCCCTCAAATCCAGAATAATCCCTCCGTGCATTCAAGGGGTTCTTGACTGTCCCACCAGAGAGTGGCTGTCTATACTATTGATCATATAAATTGACAATATAGAGTAAATATATTGACTGTCTATAATATGATTTAGGAAGCATGAGAAATGTCAGAAAAGTAAAAGAGCTTATGAGTTTCTCTCTGCTTAAGGTCCACCTGGACTGAAATTGAATTGTCACCTAGGCCTGTGGTTCTCAGCTGGTTTCAGAGACCTCTTCTGAAATCACTGATTGTTGAAAAATTATGGACTAAGTGCTTCTTTTTCCTTCTAGCTAACCAACAGTCCTTATTGGAAATTCCTTGCCATCTGGCCACCAGTTGTTTGCATTTTTCTAGAGCAGGTCGGGCACATCTTTCTGACTTCTGAGCCCATCTAAAGAAAACTTTTTTATAGATCTGTGTATAGGTCAGCCTTACCTAATTAATCTATCAACTCGTGTTAGACTTTATTTACCCCTGCAAAATCCTTTTTCATATACCAGAGGCCAAGAATCTTGGGGAATCACCTTAGAGTTTACCCTGCTCCAAGAGGTTACAGATTCCATAGGTCCAGAAGGAAATGTAATCGTCAGGAGAACTGGTTCTTCAGGATTACTAGTGTAATCTTCCTGCAACCAATATTTCTGTAAGTCCAGGAATTCATCAAGTACAGCTGTAGGAGTTGTCACGCCCTCAATCACTGGTATAAGATTGGAAAATTGATATAGTATCTTTATTCACATACCAAATTTTCAAGATGCATTATAAGGGTGTTATTTTAGCAATAGTAATACATTTGTAAAGATATTTTAGTTGAAATGGAATAGTTAAAGTATTCTCGAGAAAAAAAAAACGCTTTAATGTTACAAAGCAAGTAGCAAACTCCAAACATGGAAGCAAGTCTCTAAGGAACTGAAAGGAGACGCCATACGAATTTGGGAAAATTGACTTCTAAACGCATTTGCACCTTGCAGGGTAATATTTAAGATGTCTTTAACTTCTCAGTACTATAGAAATTTCTTTGATCATGAGGACATGGCATGTAAATTACTTTTTTCAGGTTACTAACACAAGACTGAAAGTTAAATCTATATGAAATATTGGTTATTTTAACTTTCATTGAAATCTTCAAATATTTAATATTAAGCATTTAGAATGAATTCAAGGTTATCATATTCTGATACTATATTTACCTACATTTTCTCTGCCAGAAGCTTATTTTAGGCCTATGCTAATGAAAAGTTAAGGCATTATTGGCATTACTAAAGATTGGAAGAATGCTTAGATTTTCCAGTTGAAAGAAAGTCTACTCACTTTGTGATACATTGATATTGGTGTGAACTAAGCAAAAATGATGCTCTCATAATTCTAAGTTATTTGACTTGATATCTCATCCTACTCCATATCAAGAATAAAATTGTTATTTTTTTTTCTTCAGGATTAGCATATCAAGAGGGGGGAAAACATGTATTTCACAAAACAGCTATGAGTCAAACCAGATTTTTTCCATGAAAGAATGTTTGGAACTACTTGTTCTTGGTTGTTTCCTGTCTAACAGAAATCAAGTTCATGTCACTTACATGCATTTCAAACCATCATTCATAGAGATGACTGCCAACTGATTACAGTGCAATGTCTTGACTATAGTAAATTATATGTATAAAATTTGCAATCTGCTCTGTGTTTGTACCTCTTTCTAGCTTGCAATTTAAAGAAATAGACAGGTTGTACCTTTTCACATAGACTTACCAAGGCTTTATGTATAGTGTGTATCTACAAAGATTTGTGAGTTAAACAGACCAGAATTGCCTACAGGATATGGATCCTGGCTATTAAAGTTATATCCTTATTTCCTTTACTGCTGGAATCGGGTTGATGGTCAACTGAAGTTGTTTTGATATTCTCTCTAGGTTTGATCTTTGATGAAAGGAACTAAAAATTCAAAGAAATTACCTTGCCTTGGGGTCTTCCTTCTACTATTAAATTAATGTATACCAACTTTGTTGGGGTTTAAGAAACACTAAAAGACCCTTGTTTATTCAGTTTTCACTTGAAGGTAGAAATGTGCTCTACTCACAGTGTGATGTTTATAGGAGAAGATGTCACTGTTGCTGTGGATTTTAATGCATAGCTTCTTGAATCAAATTTTAGATATTCTTAGTAATTGAAGCAAGGAAAACTGCTATGTAAAGTGAAACATTAATTCATTATTCATTACCATGAGAATTTTGCAAATTCAGAATTGACCTGCATGTTCAATTAGGATTCTGTGGAATCAATTTTCATATGTAGGTGAGGTTTCATCTTATGCATCTTATGCATAACCATAATGTGGCAATCTGGAAGTATGCATTTCTAAACATACATATATTTGCTTCATTTGAAATAGTTGTGTGTGTGTTTGTTTAAATCTCTGCTGAATGGTTAGTTTACATTTAAGCTATTCTTTAAACAGTCAAACTAATGACCTGATTTGTGTAATGGCCCAGTAGAGTATATCAATGTGGGGTCCCTTATTAATAAGCTGTCTTTACCTTGAGGATCTTTCTGCTCCTTTGTTCTTTCTTAGCATTTTATAAGACTTATGAAAAGCTCTGTTCTATCCTTCTCTGTATTCTGTTGATTTGCAGCATCATACGTTCTGCCTAATCATATTACATTTTTTCCAAGGACTGTCTTTTATCTCTGTATTTCTCACATTACCTTTTGTAGCACCTTGTCTGCAGTGGTACTCAGAATCTTTCTTATACTAAATCTTTAATTCAGAAGTTGAATATTTTAGCTATACTGAACCATTTTAGGAAAATTCAGAAGGGGCAAAAAAAGGAGATCACTTTCTCAGCACATCTACTTACCCAGGTTCCCGCTGCATTCCTGAAAGCAGTTCTCAAGTTAGTCAATCTCTGTTCCACAAATAGTTTTCCTCTTTATTTGTGATGAGCAGACAGGAACTTCTTTAAACAGTGAAAGTAGTTGCTGAGATTCAGAATGAATAGAGTTCTCATAATAGTTTTCGTGCCCTACTTTTTTGATGATCGGGTACAGTTTGCTGAGGCTGTCTTGTGTTTGAGCTGTGAAATAATGTCACTTTGCTTCCAGCATTTTCTTTCACCCTTGGGGTTTCTAAGGACATATAAGCAATATAATTAATCAGTATTAGAATTGTGAGCAAATGAAGTTGGTTAAGATCAAAGAGCTGTTTGTGGCAAAATGAGGGATTGGCAAACAAATTATTAGCTCCATTTGCTAAGATCACAGAAGCTTTAAGTTAAATTGAAATTTAAACTCCATATATTGAGTAAATAGTATTTGATTAGGTCATACTTTGCATCTTAGTTTTGTTAATTCTCAATGGCAACTAGCCTTTTGAAAAGTTATTTATAAACCTGAACTTTCTGGAACAAAATTAGTAAATAAGTTAAATATGTATATACTGTACCTACCAAACAGCTACTTTTTTTTTTTTCTGAATCTGTTCTATCCCTTGGTACATGGAACAAATATTAATATATATTAATGTGGTTACAATAAATAAAAAAAATCAATACACTGCAAATGATAAATCTACCTAAAACTTCCTGTGATGATAAAAGGAACATAGTATTTTATAATTGCATTTTAATCTAAAATATTTTAAAATACTTTGTGGTAAAAGTCTAGCTAATGTTATTATTTTATTTCTGTTGAATTAATGACTGAAATGCACATAAATTTTGTGTTGAATCACTCATTAGCATGAAAAAATTATACAACAGCAAGTCCTGTTAAATAATTATGCTAGATTGCACTTCAGAAGAGGCTTATCATATTCAAGCATTATCAATTGTAGAAAGAAATCTTTTCAAAGAAGAATTCTATTGAAGACCTGTTAATGAAGGGGAATAATATGTGTGTATAAGTTAAATTTTTTCTAAGTATAATATGTCCTTCAATTACATACCTTCGTCATATGAAAAGTCACGTGTTAAATAGTCCCATTTTAATGTAGTATTCCAGATAGATTTCCGTGGTGGTTCTTGATTAAAAAAAAATCAAATCAAATAAAAAGAACATCTTTTTAACATTAGTTAAAATAAGGGGGAAAATGACACAAAACAAGAGGGGGAAAATAACATAAATCTTTCACCAGATTAAAAAATCAAAACCCCTAAGCCAGCATCAGATTTCTCATGCTTTATTTTGATCCTTAATACTGAAATTAGCCTTATAGCATATCTGTAAACTGACAGTTTTTCTTATAAGTTCTATAAAATAATAAGCACTGATGACCCCTTTAACATTGACCTCTTTGCTTATGCATACATTTCTTGAGTAATAGCTACCATTTAATGAGTACTTTCTTTCTACAAGACACTCAGTTAAGTGTTTTATGTAGTTTTTTATTTAATCTTACTCTTAAAATCCATAGATTAGACAAGTAGCTCAGACAGGAAAAATGAAATCCCTAAGGTCACATGCTACTAACTGGAATCTGGATTTGTACTCATGATGGTTCGTTTGACTTCAATGGTCACCTGTAGTCTAAACAATAGAAAACCTCCAAACATCTCTCAATTGCATCATCTACATAAAACAAGTGGAAGTACTTTAAATATATTCCTATGCAATTGGAGTGTATAAATATAAATATAACTATATCTCTATGAACCCTGCTTGTTTTCCCCTCTCTCAGATGTTTCTTACCTCTGCTTCCTAGAGGAGTGAAAAATCATCACTTCTCTTTGGGTACTTTAAACTATCTAGAGCTTTCTGCATGTCCTGCTACTGTAAGGCCTTTCTGATGCTGTGATCAAATGCTTTCAGGAGATTCTTCTAAGAAATATATTTGGAGCTTATGTCGTGCTTTCATTGCTCATTTTTCTGGCTTCAATTATTTATTAAAAGCAAATTCTGTGACGTTTATTGCTTGTTAATATAAGAGCTTTTCTTTATCACTTATTTATTCCTTTGGGACATATATTAATATCGTAGTTGTCAGTGATTTGTGATGCCATTAAATATAGAGAAATGCATATAAAAGGTTATATTTAGGTATAAACTTTTAGGAAAGATTGATTTTTTTTCCAGAAACTGTTAAGTTTTGGGTTTTGTGGGTTTTTCTTTTTTTTTTTTTTAATGCTGATCATCTCCATGCTTAGGATAGATTATAAATAAACAATTCAGAAGGAAAGGATTTCTCTTTATTTAATTTTACTTTATTTTGTGTTATTTTCATTTTTTACCAACAGACTACCACAGGTTTTTTTTACTCTATCAAATAGTTTCAAGCTAGATGATGTTTCTCTTTAGAACCTTTGCTACATGATGGATTTTTCATTCAATATTTTCTAGCTGCAGTGTAATTGTAGCTGTCCTTTGGTGTCTAGACAGCAAGTTACATAAGAACAAGATCAACATTTAACTTACTCATAGTCTTGTGTGAGTGCTCAATTAGCATTTGTTGAACTGTTGAGTACTTGTTCTTTTCAGGACTATTAATTGTGTAACATGTTATACTTAATTTTTTAAATGCTTTCTGAATTAATTTGGAAAGATAAAACCAAGTTATGAAATTGGCCCTGATTTATTTTTTTATCCCCTACTAGTGCCTTGAATATAGTATTTGTTCAAGAACTGTTTGTTGAAGTTAATTGAATGACATTTTAAAAGTAGAATCCTAACATATCCCTTGTGGTTATGCTGAAAATCTCACTACTCCACTTAGAAGCAGATGAAAAGCAAACAATATAAAAGGGATAGTAATATCCTAGTCTTTATTATTCAATTTACTATGTGCTTAAAATATTTTTAATTTGGCACTAAATCTGAGTCAATGAAATTCACTTAAAAAAGACATACGGATGATCAGGATAAGTGAGTTATAACTTCATTATTAATAAAAAGAAAATATATTTGAATGAAAATGAAATTGTGGTTTTTTTTCCTACCATATTACATGGGTAGTCAGTTCTTTGATGATATAATTGGTATATCTTCTTAGATGTTGATTTGATAATACAAAGCAGAATTTTAAAGCAGCATGCTTTACTAGAATTCTGGCAGATACACTGATAGTAATTTAGTCAAAAGAAATAACATGTTTGAATGTTCATCTTGTATTGTTTTTATTAGAGGATGGAAAGGAGAAAAGAAGGAAGAAAGGAAGGGAGATAGGGAGGAGGATTTAAAGCAATTGAAACTCGTGACACACAGGCTTTGTTAAATACACTACACATTAATATCAAGTGTGAGCACATGAAAAGGACAATGTAGGTTGAACTATATTTATTGACATGAGTTGATGTTAAAGGGAAAAGAAATGTGGATTGAAGAAAAACCACATAGTAAGATCTTTCCTTTTAAGTACTTGCTGTAAGATAAAAAACGAAGGATACAAGATGGAAACAAAAGACCCTGCTCTAAGGAAATCCACTACTAGGTAACCTGAGCCAAAAAAATTGTCAAAGGGTTATTTTATACCCAAAGACATAATATATTTCCAAGATTGTAGATCTAACAGGAGAGCTTTCAATGTATCTTCAACAATGTATCTGAACAATGTATCTACGGTGAGTTTGAAATATATTAGAGATTAGAAATTCAGTTCTGTGCTAGAATTTACAGTTCAATCTTCTGTTATCATTCATTTCTGATCTTCTGTGAAGAAATTTGGATTAAGAGTTGAGAGGCCTACAGCATTTTCCCGAATATAGGCGTGATTCTAGACAACAGCTTCCGTGAGATGTAAAGGGACTTTGTAGTCTAGAACTAATGATAGAATTTTTGAACACTACAATCAGATGTTAGCTAGTAGACCTGTAATTCCTCCTTTGTTTATTTCCTCTTTAATTTTTTTTTTTTTGAAGGAACATTATAGCATAGCCTTATATGGGGTTAAGGTATGCATCACTGCAAATCAACTTCACATGTAATACTTTAAATATATTCCTTTGTGTTCTTATCACAAAATTTGTTTCTTATAAATATATAAGCTTTCAAGTTTTATGCTTTCTTTCATTATATATATATATATATATATTTTCTTAAAACATATCTGGGAATGATAAATAGCACCCTGATATTCCAGTGTCACATTTCCTTCAATTTGTTCAATCTCAACTTCTTACTATGTTTCTATGATAGACCATAAACTGTAACATTCCTTTATGGTATGACTTTTGATAATGGCTATATTTATTGTTGAGTCTTTGAAAAATGCAGTCATGTGCAGGAAAGAACCTATTTGCAAAACATGTATTAGCTGGAGAAAAGTAGGCATGTACCAGTGGTAAGTAGTTTTTAAACTTTTTTTGAGGGCATCTTCAGAAATAGGGCATACTCTTTGTTCCTTGCTATGACTTTGGATAGAAATCAAGGACATTATTGTATCAATGTGGCTTCCAATATTTTTATGGTTTTCTTTTGCTTGATTGTGTTGGTCCTTTCGAAGCTCAAACATTTATGATAATTCATAATTTTGTGCAAATATTGAGGACCTAGAATTGCAAAGTCTATATAAACCAAGAACTGCTGTTTGCTGGTTAGGCAGAAGCTAAATTTCTGCCTAGCTTCTCCTTGCATTTTTAATTAGAATTACTTGTTTGTTACAATATGATTTTCTTCAAAAAAAATTGCTGTGAGCAAAAGAGGAACCACAGGCTATATGTTGAATAGAAGGTTGATTAGTTGGCCAAACTTGAGAAATGGGAGCCGACCACGCTTCCTCCGGAAATAATTCCTAATCTGAAATTTCATTCCAGACTAATTACTAGCCCCAATTTGAGTTCAATATTGCCAACGATTGTTTCCTAGTTGCTTTTGAATGAGATTCAACAGTTATGTGTATTTCCTTGTAGTGAAATAAAAAATAATTTCTTCTGAGCATCCCTTTGTCATAAAACATTTTATAATTAAAAATCTACAGCTTGTCATTTTATTCTGTTTCCTTCCTTCCTTCTTCCCTTCCTTCCTTCCTTCCGTCCTTCCTTCCTTTCTCCCTCCCTCCCATCTTCCCTTCCTCCCACTCTCTCTCCCTCCCTCCTGCCTTCTTTTTCCTTGCTTTTTTTGTAAGTTATTTTAGTAAGCTCTTATGATACTAAATGTTGGCAATCCAGAGTGAACAGTTTTCAGTATTACAGAAGATTGTGTTGCTTACAGCATTCCACGTGGCCAAATCATGAAAGTAATTAAAAATCATTTATTTAAATGCTACAGTAAAAAATGACTCTCAAGCTCCTGTATTATGCACATGTTTCATGAGAGGAATTTCCCCTATATACAGATGATTACAAAGTTTATGAAAGAATATATTTCATCTAAATCTGATTTGGATTTGCCACTCATAACTGGAATTATTTTGAAATCCCTCTAGTAGAAAGTTTTGCCTCCTTATCTCTCTTATTTTTAGGCTAGAAATTGAAGCAACTCCTTAGGGCATTAAGTCAGAATATGCACAGCTTACTCCAGACCATGCCTCTAAATGTTAGTCAACATACATGAATCACATAGAGCATATACTGCCTCTCTGTGCTGGGAAATGTCATGCTTTTTATAGCTGTTGCAGTACAACTAAGATAATAAGAACCAAAGTCATAAAACAGTAATTAATATACTTCAGAAGATAGCTGTTTTATTGGGTAGATACTAATTAAGGATGATAGATGACAGTGATTGAAATAAACAAACTATTTGGTCAACACAAGTGAAAGGTCAGGTATCATTTTGAATGCTTTAATTGCTGATGTTTTTCTTCTTCTTTTTCTCTCTCTTACGTGAAGAAACATGGAAGGGAAGATTCAGAGAAATGAAAGGGAAATGATGTGTAGTGCATGCCCTCAAGGCCAGAGAATGAGAGAGATATGTGTTGAAACATTTTCTTGACCTGACTCCCAATGAATTACCTCTTGTTTTATAAAAAAATACAGGAGTGCTTTCTGACCATGGCAAAAGTCAGTCACTTCCTTCTATGATTTTTGCATTAATCACCCAAGAGAGCAATATGTCTGGAGACAACTCCTATGCCCATGTCAAGAAGGCTGTACCCAGAAATAAAATAAATTAGAAAGTGACTAAAGATCAACTTCATCTGGTGAAATGATTAATAGCTATGAAATCATCTAAAATACAAAATGAAAAGAACTTCTCAAAATGCAGATTAATAAAACCTAATACATGTTTACATCTTCTGTGTAGAGAATGAGCCCTAGATAGATTATTCATTTTAAGTGGCATCTGTCAGTTATCCAGAAAGTTATATTTGTTTAACTTTAGTCTTTTGTAAATGATATATACTACAGTCATTTTGTGTGTGAATTGTAAATATGATTTAATTTCAGTGACTAATATTAAAATAGCTTGCATCACTGGCCTTTTGTAAAATTGCTTTGACCAGACAAAATAAAAGCACTCACGTTTTTTAAGCCAAACTAATATGTGATCTTCATAGCACACAAGTGCCTTTTGTTCTGTCCAGATTATGAACATAACATTCATTGATAATGTTACAGTTAGACATAACCTTTAGTGGAATTCATGTCAGCATGTTTAATTCTTAATATGCAAAACACATGCATTAAAATGTTTTTAAAAATGTAAAATATGAATAAGTACACAGGATTCCATATTTTCGCATTTGGGAACTGACCAAATCTTAACATAAAATTATTTTAATTGTTGCCTAGTGTTATTTCTCATGTCAGTGTTTGTCAAATAATGGAACGGACATTGACTTTAAAACAAGTGGCATTTAAGATAGCCGTTCATAGAACATTCCCTTCTAAGAGCAGAAACCCACAATACTGCTAGACAAAGAAAACAGGGAATGTCTAAACGAGGAGTCCTTAGAAAGTTCTTAAAAGTGACTATTCCTTGTGAACTGGGGAAGAAATGAGTAAAGAGATATTGCCCTTTAAATCCTGCTCTTGTTGCCCAATCATTGGATAGTCAAGTTGTCAATCACTAACGCATTTACAAGGCACAATATAAAAACAGACAATCTGGTTTCATTAATAGCCTTTTGTGAAATCAAATGAGAGATTTATGTTTGCAGGATGTTTCACAGGAACTGGACTAGGGCAGTAGTCACTGGGGAGCATTGATGTGGTGTCGTGGTTGACTTTAATACAAAGTAGAACCAAAATACCCTGAGTAATACCCATAGGTATTCCTTGGAAGAGAAGCGATAATATGATTATGGATTCATGTACTTGGGCATTTTGGGCAAAGGCATAACTAGGAAAAAAATGTTTTCTTCCTCAAATAACCAATGTACTGAAGTCAGTGCCAGCCACTGTCTTTTTAGCACCAGTTAATGATGTTCTAGTTAATTTCTAACTTGCACAATATCTGTTCTTGCTATTGTTGCTAAGCATATTGAAGATCAAGGAGGCTGTTAGGCAACTGTGAATAAGAATCTAAGCCACTTCACACTGTTTCATCTTGTCAAGTGGGAGTCTTGTTTCACTCAGCTTGTGTGTGTGTGTGTGTGTGTGTGTGTGTGTGTGTGTACCCTGAAGTGTGATGACTTTGAAGCAAACAAGTAATAGACTATGTATGTCTGTTTTTAAAACATATCATGAGTTCCATAATTTCTAATTGCTCCCTGCATGCATGCGTTTGATGGAAAAAACATCTGTACACATGCATTTTACTTCTGCTTTTCAAAATGATGGTTTTAGCAAGATATCCACGCTGTTCTACTTTCAGCTCTTTTTGTGCTGCTGAGAAGTACGAGACATTTTTCAGAATCATTTTCTACTTCGCTTTGGCAAGGTTTTTTTTATTGTTCACTGGAGAGTATCTCTAATCTGAAAATTCTTCATAACTCAGACACAGTAACCACACAGTTAATACATGGCTGGAAAAGCTGGAAACACTGCCTACTTTTTCCACTGTATCCTTCTAATCAATTTTATCCCTTCTACTTGATTCTGGGAGTCAATATGCATGTGGAAGCACTGTTTGCCTGTTCCTGTGTACAAAGGAAATGATTTTGATTCCTAAAGCACTGTTCTCTCTTAGAATCCTGGATTAGATTAAGCAAATATCTCATTTGTGTAAATAAACGTTTAATTAAGCAGAGTCAGTAACAATGTCAGAAACAATAAAATGGATGATTTGTCAGAAATAAACTGCCGGGCATCTGATCCTTTGAAGATAATTGAAAGTTGACTATTTAACAACATGAATTGAAAAAAATATAAATATGAATCTTGATGAGTTACAGTTACATAAATTACTGTGGCATTAGTGTTTTGGAAATTAGAAGTCAGAAACAAAAACGTGCTCAAGTTTGTCGCTTCTCATCAGTGAAAGGTTCTATAGCCAGTAGTGGTGGAATCTTCATGGGGGATTTCTGTCAGCAGGAAAGTTCTAGAAAAGTGTCAGCCACGAAGGAAAATGAGTCAAAAATTCTCATTTATGTTGTACAGCGGAACTACACTTGGATGCATCTCTGTGGCCCCCCCAAATCTCTGTGGCCACAGAGATTTTCCTTCTGTCAGAGGAAGAAGTTGAGGTTTGATCTGCCTGGGGGACTTGATGACATTCCCTGTTTATGTAGACAGAGGAGAGGTGAGCTAGCAGCCTGAGGTTGTTTACACAGTGAGGTAAGAATAATGATAAGAAATTTTAGGATTAAAGATTGTTTCTTAACTTGTTGCAGAAGGTCTCATTTCCCTGCATGACTTTCTAGTTCACCCACTATCACATTCCATTTTATCCCTTCAAATCTGTTAACATAATTTTCAGTACTATGCTTCCAGCTGATTTCCTCCCTTTCCCCCACCACCTTTTTTCTTAATATATTTTATATTTTATCTTGGCTCTCTGATACACAGAGATCAGTTCAAACTATAAACAGGTTCTGAATAAACAGGTTTTATTTGTATATAAAAGGCAAATTCAGGGCATTAGTGTGTGTGTGTGTGTGTGTGTGTTTACAAAAGGCTCAAATGTCTTCCTTTATAGAGTTTCCTACTGATTTTCTAACAAGGTCGTGCTTCTAGAACATTTTTTGTCACAGCAAATTTCACCCACCATTGTGTTTGCCCTTTTAACTTTCAAGTGCCATAGCTGCTTTTTAAAATGAGGGAGGACCAGGGAAGAACACTTGCTACTCTGAGGAAATCAAGTGATATTGAATGTGATTTTTGTTTTGTTTTATTATACTCCAAATTTTAAATAAATCTGTTCTGGTCATTTCCTTTATGTAAATGATTTTTAGGAGAAATAAGAACCTGTTGTGGGAATACCATTCAATGTTTCATGAAGAAAATTCAAAACTGGCTTCCAATGCAGGTCTACGATGAGATTTGATGAACCATTAGAGTATGAGATTACACTGAGAGAACTATTTTTATTCAGTTCTGAGGAGAGGACGATTAAAGGAGTGCCTGATTTCAGAACAGTTCTCTAGAGATGAACTTTTTTTTGATAGTAAAATGAATCAAGGGAACATAATGCAAATCATACTACCATTATAGAAAGGAAATTAAAGTTGGAAGAATCTGTCAAAATATTGTGAAAGTTGAGGAATCAAACTTTATTACTTTATTTTTAGAATTTGCAAAGATGTTCCGCAGCAGAAATGCCTCTGGGCATTTGTAAAATGGGAGGGAAATGAATGGAACAGTTACTACTAAAATGCTTGTTAAATTCAGCCAGAGTCGGCCCGCCTCTTCTTTCATCCCAGCTTCCTTAGACTGACCATTTTATCTGCAGCAAAGCGAGATCCACAGCCAGTATGTGTCTAAAAGGGCTTTGTGATTTCAGATGTTTCCTGGGTCATAAGCTCTTTGGCATACTAATTGTTTCTCATGTCGAAACTAGATTGCATTTCATTAGAAACCCTTTATGATTTTGTTCAAGAGTTTCCATTAAGGTTTCAGAAATTTTCAAATTCTTTAAGCATTTAGGGAAAGGAAATAAAGCACTGGTCTCTATTATCTTTGTCAAAAGTTTCCTTTTGTGACTACGTTAAGAGAGAGTTTGTGATGTGACAGAATTATATTCGTCTGTGAAGTCACAGATCTGAGTAAATCATTTGCAAGTTTATAAATCAATCAGAAATTCCTTTAGCCACCATTTCCCCTGCTTTCCTTGTTGGTGACTGAAACCAGCTCGTAATTTATGTTTTAACTTATCTCCACTCTTGAAGGAAGTAATCTCACTGATCATTTCCATTTAAAATACATATTTAATTTTTAAACTTCACTGTAGGTAGCATACATTCCAATTAATTATATCACTTGTTGCTTTTGTATGACAGAACTATAATATATGTGAGTATAATCCAAGAAAAAAATGAGTCCTTATCTCTAAGTAAATTTGGTAAATGAGAGTCCACAGCATCTGTTATACTCAGTTGTTATGTGTGCAAAAGAGATCATACCTTTGCATAGAAATTACATCTCTTCCTGAATAATGATACAACACATTCCATTCTCTGATATTCAGAATTAATAATATTACTGAGAATTCTTTTTGTGTCTTTTCTGTTTCATATATATATATGTAAGTATGTAAACTAGATATTTTGGATATAATATATAAAGTGTATTAATAAATTATAAATATTTTGTGAAATATATAAATGATGTGTGTCTAGATGTGTGTACTTGTCTGTGTGTGTGTATGTGAGTCTATTAGACCCATCAATGTATGTCTATATAAGAGAATGCAACATAGAGAAAATAGTTAAAAGGTCAGACTTTCAAGAACACAGAACTCAAAACTCTGTCCTAGTTCTCTCTCTCACAATGCTGCACAGTTTTTTTGCTAGTTAAACTGCTGCTTTTGATGGTTTCTGTTAGCCAAAGCAAAGAAAGCTGAATATATTATAAAACTTTATATTGAAAATATTTTAATAATGTGTTTAAGCACATATTTTTGATGCTGGGTCTGTGTTGAATTGATTTCCAAAAGCATTTAGAATTTTTCTTAACCCTGGAGAAATGCCTTTTGAAATATTACCCTGGTTTACCAACAACACAGAGCAATTATAATAGAACACATTATAAAGTTTTTTAATTTTCCATTTGTGTCCTGATATTCTTTGGTAGTTAAGTCTTTAAAATCCCAACTCTAAAAAGAAATTGAAAAGTTCTTAAGAAAAGAAATCTGTTGTTAAAAAGTCTAGGGTGGGAGAGAATAATTACACATAGCTTTTTGATAAACAGTCTAAATTGTGCTTCAAAGGACAGATGTGGCTTTAATAATCTGAAACATTTGCATTTTCAGATTAAACTGTGCTTGATTGCATTGTACTTGATATGTATACTTAAATCTATATGTTCAGTGTTATACTTTGATACAGCACATCTTGTTTGACTTTGTTCTTATGATCTGACAAGCTTCATTATATAATAAACTAGTTTAAATAAATCTTAAAGACATAAAAGTGTTCCTGACAGTAAGAAAAAATTTAAAGCATACAAATGATATATTGGTTAGATGTTCCAGAGAGTCAGAGTTTTTTCATTCAAATCTTTGAACATGTGTTTTGAATAAAGCTGTAAGTCATTTTCCAGTAACTAGTGTTGTATTACAAAAATGAGTAAAGTAAAACAAAAGGAAAACATGTTTCAACATTTTATTCAGTATTGTCACATATTGTTGCACATTTCCTGCTGGAAGTAAATGTGACATTTGTAATGCTAATTTTTCAAACCTAACCTTTTATATCATAGAAAATATTATTGAGAATATTGTGCTCTTGTCAGACAAGCACAAATAATGAACTACTCTGCCAGGGTTCAAATAGGTTCCTAATTGTTGGTGTGCAATTATGTTTAATTTCTGATATGAATCCGTCACTCGACTTTTACATTTTTTCTGCTAAACTCTATCCAAGGGTAACTAAGAATAAGCAGGTTGCAAAACACGTGACCCAAGAACTTAGCAGTTTGTATAGAGCTGAAACCAGGATATTATATCACTCTAAGTTAAGGACAAAGCGTTTAGATTAATGTGGTGATGTAATGAAAAAGAAAAAAGCAATAAGTTTATTTAGCAGTAAGAAAAGGTTTGCTCTACTACTAGGCTTTTCTTATTTTATTAATTAGAAGTTAATGACTTAGCTGACTCTAAAGTACAAAAATAAATCAGGGCATCTATTTGGTTATTTTACTTTTCATGATAAACATCTAGCTGTCAGACACTAACTACATAAATATAGGTGAAGTATTGAGCATGTGAAAGCAATTTCAATATTAAACATGCAAAATTGAGGCAAGGTACTTACAAACCAAAGCTATAAACTAGTTCATAAATGGATAAATATAATTTATTTCAATATTATATGTATTATATATTTTATTAAAATATTAGCTTTGGAACAACATCTAAAGCATGTATGTACTTGCATAAGCCATCATTAATACCACATTTCTGCTAAGGGAATCTACTTCCTCTGAAATAAGGAAAACTGAAATTTTGTATTCAAACTGGGGCCATTCCTTTTGCAACATTAATTTTTTACCTTGTTTCAAAACTGAAAATAGTTTCTAAATTAAAATTGTTTTGAATGATTGATGTTCAGAAATCAATGAAACACTTTAACTAACCTGCACCCTGACAAAGCAGCTCCTTCTTAGCATGAGGATTTCCAGATTGGCCAGCCTGCAGAATGGATATTTGGTTTCATACGCTGAGTGTGGTCAGCAGCTGGCCAGGCTCCCTTACACCACCACTCCATGAGGTCCCAAAAATCTGACCTCTAAGGTTAGGAGTATTTATGTGAATTCTGTCATTGTTGTGTCTAGGCATTTAGACAGATGGAATTTATGAGGAGAGTGGCAGAAGATTGTACTTTTCATTGCATTCTTCCTCTCCAGACAAAATAGTTAAATTTCTCTGAAAAGAATGAATATTTTTCCCCTTGATTCGGAAATTGGTTATACTAAAATCGATTTTTATATTGAGCCATCGTTTTTAGGAATTTATGTTCAGTCTACAAAAGGGAAACTGTGACTGCATTAGAGGTCTGTACCTAAGTTTTGTGATGCGTGGCTTCCAACATTCATCCCCTACTTGAATAGACTCATGAATGTGAGCAGATCTCAGCAGTCAAACCAAAGTGTCAGTGTCATGAATACTTGCATTAACATGGTGCTTCAACTTTCACAAAGTTTGAATGATTTTATTTCATCTCACAGCAACATGAACAAGAGACAGTTGTCACTACACTATTTTACAGACGAGAAATTTGGGGCTCAAAGCGATTAAACATTGTGTTGATAGGAAATGAAAGAGCCTGCGTTTAGTCAAATTTTGGCACAATTAGGAAAATACACGTGTGACATTGGGACAGTGTCCTGTCTGGCGTCAACATGCTGTGTCCCAGCGCCAACGACACCGAGGTGTTAATAGGTGCTCTAGAAAGGTGTCAGATGAATGAACAATGACTAGAAAGAGGGTTGTCCAGTCTGTCATCGCTTACCATCCAAACTGTAAACTACTACAAAATACAGAGCTCTCATGGGTAGTAGACTTCAAAAGTATGCTTTCTGTTTCAAGAAGGTACATGCTTGTGATAGCTTTCCGGGATGATGAGAAGGAAGATAACGCCTTCTTTCGTAAAATTTTGTGTACCTAGAATCTAGTAAAAGTTAACATTTATTGTTCGCTCATTCATCCAGCTACTCTCATGAGATCTTACAGATAGGAATTCACTTCATCTGGAACAATTCTCTGAGGTCAATACCATTCTCATCTCCATTTTATAGTTGAGATGACTGATGGATAGGAGGACATTAAATACTTACCTAAGGTCATCAAACAGAAGCAATATCTCCAGCCTTAACTTGTAACCACTGCTTTCTTCTGCCCCTGGTTACATGTACTTCCTCAATCATTTGGTTTAAATTGCTGGAGAATGGGGTCATGACTGATCACAATCATTTTTCTGCCCCAGTAGCTGCTGGGTTGTCTGCAAAAGTGTCCTGGCTATCCTCTGTGGACACTCCTATTGCTTGGAACTGTCTTGTTCCATGGAGGTCAGTTACAGGCGCCCAGGTACTGTTGAGCCACTGAGAGTAAGTGAGCGCATGTTTCTTCAGAATATCCTCATGGTGTATTTCATTTACCCTTGACTGCAGGGTACAGGAAAGTTGCACATGAAGCTCAGGATAATAGTTAATTCTTGGAAAGGAGAAAGAAGAAAGGTATTGAAAACAGGTTAGCAATAGATATTCACTGGATTAGTAGTGGATTTGACTTGTTTGTGCTTAAGCTGCTTGTTTGCTCTAAGGTTAGAATTTGCTAGATTTTGTTTTATTATATTATTTTTATACTTGTGTATTTAAACAAATTCTAAATTGAATAAAAACATGGAACATAAAATAGACCTGAACGTATTTGAACCTGGGCAATCAGGAAATATTTTGTGACCCCAGAGCTGATGGATTCAGAAATAAAGAAGGTGCAAGCATCTTTTTAATTATAGTGTAGAGGAACCATTGCCCTCATCTTACCCCTCTAACATTTGTAGAAATCGGTTACTCAATATAAAGCTTGAAAAAGTTCATAATATTTTGTAACTTAGACCCTTAGAAACCAACTAGATTGAAAAAATTTGAGGCATAGAAATATTAATTGAGTTGAGAGATGCCTCAAAGGTCATTGGTTCAGGCGTTCATTAGTTTAAGAAACCTTTATGGAATGCCTACCATGGGGAAGGAACCTGAGGTGTTGCTGGGGACACATACAAGAATAAAAGAGTGAACACAAGGGATTTATGGTCTTTAGAGGAAAGGCATGAAGAAAACAAATAATTATAATACAAACTATTTATTGCCTTAACAAAAGATGTAATTGATGGTTTATCTCTGTAAACCTATAGACCTGTGCATGAATATACTTCTATTTCTATTTCTATCCTTAACACAAAGCATTTAGCTTAGAACCTGAAACAGGCTGTTCCTAATAAATAAATAATATTTTTATGATCTGTTTCTATCTGTGAGTCCAAGATTTTTCATTGTATATTATAACCTACAAAGAGAATTCTGCCAGGAATTCTCACCCTTTGTATGTAAGAACGTGATACCTTCTTTGAAACTAATAGGCTAATAGTTATTAGCCACTGGGCCTTGTAAATATTTCTGTAGCTATATTTACTTGTTCATATTTTAATTATTTGTTACATTGTTTGGCTTTTGCTACAAGATTAACTTACTCATATTAGGTAACGTCCCTAATTCATATATATATATATATATATATATATATATATATATAATCAGGGTTTAGAATACAGCAGGTGATCACAAATAGCTGATTGTTGCTTAAATAAATGCAGCTCACAAAGTGTTAGGAAGAAGTGCAAGGAGTTACTTTCCAAATTGTTCTTTGACATTGCTCTGAATAAAAGCAATTTTGAGGCTTACCGAAAGTGAGTATCATACTGTTGGTTGTAAGGCTTAAACTTGCTTAACTTGCTTGTAAGGCTTAACTCAAAGAAACAAAATTAAATTTTTAGATCATATGAGTGTTTGTTTTCTGACTCCACTGCCCTTGCAATCTAGCAAAATTCTTACTCTAGTAAATATTATTCCTAATGTGTTTGTTATGTGAAAATAAAGTGGAATTCATTCAACTATAATGCAGAAGTGTTACAAACCCCAGGAATGCATAGAAAAAAATACCTGATTTTTGTTTTTTACTTCAGAAAAATTTGAAGTAAAGGTTCAAATAGTAACCTTAGTAACATGATGGGCTTCTCTTTGAACTTTCAGAAAAAAAGGTATCATATTTTGAATCTGTTATGGTATATGTATGTGTGTGTTATTTTCATCCTGGAACCACTAAGATAGTAATATTTCAAAAAGGAATTTTTTTAATCTATAATCTGTTTGATCTTTTTATGTGTAGATTACTTCCAGTTCATTGATTAAATAAACATTTATTGAATACCTACTAAGTGGTAATCACTGTTTTAACCACTAGAGATATCAGTAAACAAGAAAAGTTTTCTCACACCTTAATGTCTTTCTGATAACTTTAAAAATCCAATATTAATGCTGTCCTTGACAAGAACTCACTAGTGTGTTATTTAAATACACATTACCTGTATAGTATATATGTATTATTTTTTTAGTATCTTTATATGATTGGCTATCTTTTGGGACAATTTTTAGTTACTCAATTGGTCTACAAAAGAGACAGGGATATCCTTTGTATACCTCAGTAGGCTTTAGAGATTTGTGGATAAATGCAATGATCTGAATTTGATTATGCGCTACATATGGGAAATAAACGGAGTAGTATAGAGGATTTCAGAGTGTAACTGGATGAAAATCAGTGAGAACTCTGCACACCTAAACACCTGCTCACAATTCAGAAATTCAGGCAGGCAATTCCACTTAAAAGATCACTAAATCAGCAGTCTAATAGTCTTTGGGGATCATAGTTTCATTATATTATTTGCTTTCTCATTTAACTTTGTCATTCTACAAACCCATTGTTATGGGTAACAAAGTTACATGATTCAGCCCTGTGTGATTCTGGGGGTATACCAATTTCATCAGAAAATGGCTCAAAACTTATATAAATGGAGAGTTAGGAATATCACCAGTTGGAACTTTGGGAAATACAATGCACTACCCACTGTTTTCAAATATGAATAGGTTAAGAAAAAAACAAAAGGAAAGATAAATTTTTAAACTTTCAAGACTTGTGAATATAATTCATGTTTAAGCTATGAATCAATACTTGTAATGAATAAGTACATATTTTGACCAAAACCATTACAATGAATTGAAATTCATTCAGAGGACCATTGTCAACAAATTAAGTGATTTAATTCATAGTGATTTTTAAGGTTCTTACTTTAGGTTTTCATGGAATATTTCTAACTGAGAGTTTTAAGTTCTTTTCCTTTTTCAAAATTCACATATGCTGCCATTTTACCTTATACTGCTATAAAGTTTTATTTTTTATCTTTAAGAAAGAAACATTAGTCATAATATAAATAAGACAATAGATGGCTATTTAAGAGTATTTTAGAATATAAGCATATTAACTTTTTCTGCACTGGGTGGCAACAATGCTTGGTTTTATTTTTGAACAGTTTGAATTAATATATGCATTGGAAAAACATAAAACTGCATTATTAGCAATTCCATTATTTTTTAAATAGACCTTAACCATTAACTTACTTTATTTTAAAAAATAGGTTGTATGGTTTTGAAAGAATTTATTTTTTAAAGGTAGACAGTTTTAATTCTCTAAGATGACTTAATTTAAAGTAGAACTATAGGGATCCACCATAATTAATATTCTCCTCTTTCAAAACAGCTTCTTTTATACTGATTTCTGTGTTCTCTTATATGTCACTGGTGGAATCGGTGTTTGGTGTCATCCCATGTTACCCTACGGGCTCAAAAAATAAATGACTATTCTTATTCTCTATCACATCTGATTGATTTTTTTACAAATGCATTGCTAACATTTAAATTGAATATGGCAATATTATTTACATTTAATCATAGTCCGTTGGGAATAAAGAGGCCATCATTTGACATCCAGCCCCATCTGTTGACAGATGAGACCCAAAGAAGCAACTGAATGACCAATAGCAGCTAGACACTGGGCTTGGATTTTGCCCATTTGATTCAGTTCTTCAAATTGTCATTAGTGATCTGATAAGTGTAAGTATATAATTAAGAAGACTACAGTGATAGTATTGTCTTTAAATCAGTAAGGACTCAAAGAAGATCTAGATTCAGATATGCTGTATACCATTTACAAAGCAAAGTTTTTTCTGAGCAACTCAGTAGTCCTATTTTTGGAGCTCTGTAAACAGTTTAGGAGCACAACCTCCTGTGAGCCATTCTGTTAGTTAGCAGATCATATCCCTAGGGGATCTCATCGAGGCCTCCCCCTCCCCCTTCCTTTTCCTCACATCCAGTCATGGAACATCAGGATTGAAAAGGAACTTGCAAGTCATGTGATTCCATGTCTTTGCCAAAATGTCTTAAAAATTTAACCCTTCCTTTCAGTCTCTAATTGTTGTTGCTTAGTCATCAGAACTTTTTGTACTTCCTAAAGGGATTTTACTTTTCACTTCTCCAATTGATAGTCTATACTTGTCACGTACATATATTCCTAACACATAAACATTATTACATCTACCTCAAAACCCCTTAAAATCTCCTTGCTGTAAGCAATCCACATCTACTCTTCTACTGGGCCACTCAGTGTTCTGCCCCAACCTCCCCCAGGAGTATCAACTCACTGTCTTTCCAGCTCGAACCATCACTAGCACTTTCTTTTATTGGCAATTTAGTATAGTTGGGATTTTTTTGGTTTTGGTGTAGCTTTTATGTTTCTTTTAACCTTAAAATTAAAATTACTTATATTTTAATCCATCTAAATGAACCTAAATTCTTGAAAGCAAAGCTGCTATATCTAATCAATCTAAATTAACCACTTCCTCTTCTTTGCATTAATACTATTTGGGGTGCACACTGCACTTTTTCTCATCCTAACTCTTTGAGGACAACAATGTTCTAGGCATTCTCTTTTCTCTACAGCATTTGAATAGTGCATTTTCTCCCCCACTGGAATAAAAGTAAGAATTTTTTTCTTAGTTTGCTCCCCGTTCTTTCCCCAGTTCATAGAATAATGCATAGACCCTCAGCATGTACTTGAATAAATGAACAAACACATCTTCTCATTACTAGATACAAAGTTGCAGTGATTAGAAAAGAACACATCATGAACATTTCATGTCCACATTTTTCATTACATTTTATTTATTCATCCTAATTAAAAGTATCATTGATTTACAATGTAGTATATTTTTTAGGAGTGTAAACGCACCATTCTTGAAATGCATGATACCACACCACGTCCACTGTCAAAGTTCAAATGAACAGTAGAGAAGTATTCCTAAGTTTTAATGAGGACTTTGCTAAGACATTCTCTATGCAAATATCTTAATAAATTTAGAAACAAATGATCTAAGATGGTGAGGACTTTATGATGTAAAAGAAAGAAGAGAAAGTATACTCAGACATGTTTCTTTGAGATTTGTGGGGGGGAATAAAATAGGGGAACCTTGTATTTTGTTACTGTTTTTCAGGATTTTCTTGTACCTAAATATACTAAGATATATCCCAGAGTTTCCCATTGTAAAAAATCATACAATGGTCTTTGCCAAAATGAGTAGTTTTAAAAAAAATGTTAAATTCATTTCATTTCCAAAATATTTTGGTTCTATTAATCTCCAAGTATCACTGATGTGAATTCTGTCAAATATGTAGAAAATGTATTGTAATAGTTAATACTATATGGGTTAGCTAAATATTTAGAATATAGTTGAAGCTCCAAATCAGAATAGGAATAACAGCTCCAAAGTTGGAGTAGGACAACCTGAGAAGCTAAAAGTATATGATTCTAGTTCAGAAAGAATAAAATAGGGTGTATTTGAACAAGTTCATCATAGGTTACCTACTTTTTCATCTAGGAAAATGTATCATTGCATATAAAAACACATTATCCATACATAATGAAGGTAACTATATTGAAAGTATTTTCCTGTTTCAGGAAGACTCCATATATCATAGAATAAGGGGGGAAGAAAAAAGAATTCTGTCTTCAGAGGGAAAGTGGGAAAAAAGGACCCAGATTTGAAATTTAGTGGTTCTATTATCTAGTCACTTAGCTCTGTTTCAAAATTTGGAAAGTGAGTTTAGCTCCACCTGCTAAGGTTTGTTATATAATAATATGCCTTGGTGGTCAGTCAGGATTCCCCAAACTATCTTAATTGCATATGAGCCCAGTGGAGCCCTGAGAATTCTATCAGACTTCCCGTTGGCAGCTTTACTTGTCCTTAATTATAGATATTGAGCATTCATGCAAGGTTTGAAAAAAATGATTTCACTGGTATAAATGTTGGATAACCTCAGGAGTAATGCATAGGAGCTGGAAGCTAGCGTGCACACATAAATGATTGCTTCCATGATTAGGTAATATATACTAACCCAATTAAATATTTTAAAAAACATGAACTTCCTGTTACTAAATCATAACTTCTCTTGTCACAGTACAAAATGTCTGATAGAGAAGCACACCTTATGCAAAATTAAGGGCTGATGCAGTCAAGACTGCAGCCTGAAATTTTATAGTCACTTAAATTTCTTTTGCCTTTGTTGCAATGTGTGGCTATTAAATAAGGTTATTGTAGAACAGGGAAGTGAGAACAACTATAAAGAATATTATATGCTTTAAAGAACAACAAAAAAAAAAATTACCAACAGAACTTTTTCATCATTTAGTCTAGGACTCAATGCACAAGCCCTTTCTTTGAAAACACAAAAAACCTTAGAGCAAATGGTAGCATTTAACTTGATCAAGATATTTATAAACATTCTTAAAAAGGAAAACAAAGTCCACACACTATTTGGAAGCCTAAAGCTTGCAGAGACCTCACATCCATCTCTACCAAGAATATACTAGTGTATTTTGATGAAAAGCTTGGTGAATAGGGATATGTTTTATTAAAGTATTGCAAGTCTTAAGGTAGCAAAGTGTTAGTGTTATAAAAGATTTGTATTTTATAATTGTAACAATTTTTGAGAAATGGGATCTTAAAATGTCTTTATTCTCGACTAGATAGAAGTATTAAAGAATGCTATATTTCAAGACAAATCTGTGGATTTTGTTAAAATGACATAATAAAATTTAACTCAGCAAGCTTCCAACCCAAAGAGTTAATGAGGAGTGCTGCAGGATTCACAGATAATTCAATCCATCAAAGTACAGTGATAATAATATCACTGTTGACTACATAAGACTAAGATTAATCAAGCATCAGTGTCTTGGGCTCTGAGAAAAATATTAAGTAATAGAGCATTCTATCATTGCAGTTGTGTGAATGCTGATGAAAGAACTGGTGGTTAGAATTCTCTTGTGGAATTAAATATGTCAAAACAACTTATACACAGTGGAACTTACTTTGCATAAAAGCCAAAAAACCTTGAAAAACTTAAAAGCCAAACAGTCGTAGCATGGAAGTACAGTAGTACAAATGGAGAAATTTAAAGCATTACTAGAAAACTATTTGAATTTTCTTAGGCCAGCCAATTTGAATGGTTGTATCCAGGGTGATATTCAAAATATTGACTAGCTATCATAGAGGGCACTAATCAGCCCAACAGACGTGTGGTGGCAGATCTTGGGTTAGGTTAAGTGCACACACACTGTCAAATTGTGAGATGTTTTAAAGGTAGGGAAGCAGACCCCAATATCCTATTGATTCAGGATACCATCATGGAACTCCAAACCCAAGGATGAATTCAGGTATTTATTTTACTTTTTTAAAGTAGCCATGGTGATACAGGAGTTGGGAACCACTGAACTAGACACCCCATTTCAGCTTAATTCAACATCAATAGCCAAGTGAATAAACTCTCTTACAAGTAAAGATTTCTCAACCATAGGCTACAAGTGTGTCAACTTGGGTAGGGCCAAATACATACAGCACAATGAAAACGGCCCCTGCGCAAACAGAAATTCATAGGTATTATCTAATCAAATTCATCCACATCAATCACCTCCTTATAGTTTGGATACTTAAAAAATCTCCAACCTTTTATAATTGACACAATAGCAAATACATGACGCTTTGCAGGTGTTTTGAAAATTACGTTCATTTTAATGTGTCTCTAGCAGTTATTGTTGATGGAGTTGATGTGGCTTTCTCTGGATGCCAAGCTAACAATGTGTTTCACATTTTGAACTAGCTTTCAACTTCATCTAAGGCACCTGATGAATTGTCTGAAGGCAGCTGTAGGACAGGTGCATGGAGATATCGACCGGCACGCACACAAACACGTGCTCATATGCACAAAAATAGAGACATTCATATCAGCAAACTTGAAAACCAGATCCGAATTTGTGGAGGAAATTTTCACTGAGTTTGCTTTTGTGTTTTGCCAGGGGACACTGACTCAGTGTGACCATATCCAACTTTAGGTTTAAAAAGAGGAGATAAAGTATATGTAAAGTTCTATTGTTAATCCTATTTTTCTTTGGGGTTTTGTTTTGTTTTATTTTAGCCTGGGTTTGTTAAAAAAATCTCTTTTCCTACTTTTATTCCTAGAGAGGAATTAATGGTGATGGGACATTTTTTGTCAGGCTCTCGAAAGGACTTAGGTAAAAGAAACATTAGTTGCCTCAGTTTGAACTAAAAGGATCAATTCTTAATGTGACATCTGTGCTCAAGGAAACTCCACTAATGTCATTTCATTTCTATAAATGCTTGTCAGGTAACTGCCAACTTTACAGGCATCTGAGCCGTACCCTAGTTTGCCAAGGCCACAGTACTTGCTAGTTCCTTTGTGTTTTCATCTATGGCATCAAAAGAGGCTTTTTTTTTTTCTTCTCTACCACACACAAAAAAGCACTTTGAATGTTAGCACATCAAAGGGAGAGATGCCCTGTCTACTAACTGTCTTAGATCTGTCAGAGTAAATCAATTATGGGACAGAATTAACTTAAGACACCAATTTTTTTTTCCAAACAAGAAACACCCCTCCCCCATTTCCATCTCAGAAATGTAAATATAATATATATATATATTTTTGTTGTTTGTTTGTTTGTTTGGTGAAAAGATACCAGTAAAGTGATAACATCTGGCTGGAGCAAAATGCTGCCAGCTAAGGAATGGTTTCCTCTCTGCTGGTCTGACCAGAGTCTGATGCTGTGCAGATGTGCAGCCAGGCCTGACTGTAAAAGTTATAAACATTGTCATAACATGGTTTGACTTCTCTAGTATTTCCTGTCTTCTGCTTAGCACTTTATTACTAAGTCTGGCCAGCTGCCAAGTGAAATGCAGGGAGTTTAGGGCCTCTGGCTTGCAATTTAAAACAAGTCCAGAATTCATTGGGTTTAATTTGATATGCGAACTCTGATAACTCACACTTGTTAAAATAAAGCCGCTTACCATTCAAGTTAGATTTACACCGCTTCAAGAGAACACGGGAGAAGAGGAGGAAAACACATTTCTCAAAACTTTAATACTGGCTTGTAGCTCTCGGTTTGCGAGGTGGGGGCAGGGCGAGGGGGGAGGTTTCTGAGCGGGGAACAGCTGATTCAGAAGCTGGACCGCTTACAGCAAACTTGTGTTCATTTCCTGTATTAGATGCAGTTCCCTGGGCACAGACTGGGCCTTTCTTTCAACACTTCTGAGCACGTTCTTTCTCTTGGCTCATTTTCAGATTAGGAAGGCCGCATGAGGCTCGTTGCCTATACATCATAACAAAATGTTGAGGTGAAAACAAACGAACGCTGCACCACCAGGCTGATTTCTGCAGAGGGTGTCTTGTGCCAGGGTTGAACAGACCAGCCTTGAAGTACCAGCATGAAGACATGTTAACCCCCTTTTTTCCTGTAATGTATGCATGATGGATTGGCAATTGGGGGGACCACAGGCTGTGGTTAGGATTACATCAATCAGGAAGCAGTAACTCTGGAGGGACTTCCCTTAAATGATCTAGTGTTTACTGGTGAAAGTGGTTGCCTTTTTTTGCTGTCTGTTTCTTTCATGCGCTCGTCAGTTCATTTCTTGTTTGACATGTGGTATCAGTGCAGGAGATAGATCACTTTTCCTCCTGGTATCCTCTTCCATCATTCCAGAGACAAGATGATGAACCTCGCACAATCTCTGCTACATAGAATTGCATGCATTTAAAACATAAAAGGAAATGAATTTTGAATGAGTGAGAAATGAGTCGTGAGCAGGAATACATGTCAGTGGGCCTGTAACTGAGTTTGGATTGTCTGTCTGCCATTCCAGAAGGTTAAGGTCACTTTGTGAAGTAACAGCATGTCAGCGGGTTTACCTGCAGATCATCACTGATGGAAATCCAACACTGCACGTATAAATATTCACTTCCTTGCATAATGATATTACATCAGCTATTCCTTGCAAATAAAATTGAAAGGTAAATATGTGAAAAAGAACAGGCTACAGGAGAAATTTTCTGGATGCTGGTGCTTACCTATCATTCACTCAAATCACCCTTTGGGGATAATAGGAAAATTTGCATCTGTAATATGCCATCGCAATTCTGATTGCCATCTGAGTTGTTTTGCAGGTTTTCGTAATAGTCTCAAACATCTATAACTTGCTCTGTTCCCAAAAGGATGTGTTATGGATCTATGAAATTTTTGTAAGGTGTGAACACTAAAAAGCTGTCCCAAGGCTCTGCTGTTAATTTGTTTTTATTGAGGGGGAGACAAGAATGAGGCACATGTGTGTACAACTGCTTTTCACTGTTCTGTGTTTTCACGTGTAATTGGCGTTTGGGCATGCCTGGGGGACATGTGAGTTACAGTTCCTAACTCTGGAGAAGAAAGAAGTTCCCGACACAGGCCTCTCCAGGCCCCCAAATTCTAAACAGATCAAACAAAAGGGTAGAGAAGAGAAATGTGGACTGTGACTTCGAGTTCAGGGTTAAAAGTTATTTTCAAAAGAGAACATTAGCTCGTGATTTTGTGTAAGGGGTCCTCCCGAAATTATCGGAGCTTAATTGTATTATCTAATTTTTGGAAATGGAATCTAAGGCATTTGAAAGTTAACTAGCGTGAAGAATGAAAAGCACGTTCAAAGCATTTAAGATGGTCGGTGAGGCCGATGCCATTCAGAGTAGCTCCTGAGGACACGGGAGGATTCTTAATACCGATCATCTAATCATATTGGGTTTGGAATTCAGTTTCTGGTTCCACATCATGATCAGAACAGATGTTTGCCAGGCTGCCTAGGTAGGTGTAAGGAATAGATTGTAGAAAGAGCTCACATAATTTATAATCAGATTTTTAAAGGAATCAGATTTGTAAGGAAACCTAGGAGTTCTACTTCTCAGAATTTTGTTACACACAGCCGGGTGACTGTGTACAGGTCTGTGCATAGCTCATCTGATTCCTGTATCTTCTGCTTTTCACACAAGAAAGGTCCTTACTATTTAAAATTCTGTGTGTGTGTGTGTGTGTGTGTGTGTGTGTATTCTTTAAAATCTCATACTACTTTAGCATCTCCCAGTGAAGGCAGCATGCATTTTAAAATGTTGAGTGTGAAGCTCAAAGTATTTCTTGTTATTTGGGAATGCTTTGATCATCTTTCTCTTCCAACCTTCTGATGGGAGACCAGCATTTATTTTGTATGCCTTTTTTGGATTGATCAAGTTAAACAGCAGGTTGTATTTGCCAATCTCCTGTGAGTAGTAAGTAGACAAGAAGAAGATCTCACCTAAATATTATGCTATTCATCTTTGGTAGATTGTTGCAAAAGGAATACGAGCCAAAGAACAGAGACAAGAAATCTTGAAATCCTGGTGTGAGACCAACAGCTTCTAGTTAGCTGCTGGATTGGTAAGAAGGCAGCTTTCTGCTGTCAGAATCAACATTACTCAGACAGTTGCAGAAGCTCTGAAGCCTTTGGATTTGTTTGCAATGAGAGATTTGTTGTGGATTTTTAACAAGGCTCCTGTGTATGTGCCATGCTTAGTAAATATTGGCCTGCAGGGTATTTTTCAGTCACGCTGAATGGACTGTTAGTTTCCCCAAACTGCAAAATGCAGAAAATCCATTTCCCTGATTTTGTTGCCATTGAGATTGCATCATAGATTCTGCAGGGTAAAAGCAAAATTAAATCTAGCAAAAATCTTTAGAGAACTGGAAAAGTGATTAGGAAAATGAAAGATACCTGTGATTATATAAGCAAATGGGCCCAGAATGGATCCATAGAATAGTTTAACTTAATTGTTTAGAGCGAAAGCAATGGAAACATTTTGATTTCTTTAAATGGGGGGGGATTCATCATAAGTATTATGACGAATACAATCAGATAATTACCCTTTCTAAGATTTATACATCAACTATACCTCTTGATAGTATAAAAATTCATCTTATACAAAGTAAGTTGATCAGAAATAGTTACCATACTGTTTGTGTATGAGGCTTTCAGAAATCTGAAAAGAATCTTGATCTGTCTCCAAGTTTTCTTCTTTGTGTTCCACACTGTTCTACCTCCAGAAAATGAGTCCATATTGACTGTGCTGTAATCAAGTGTTGCTTGACATTTTTTAATTAATATTTAAGACTCACTTCCAAAGGGTGATCAAGGAAATTCTTACATTTGGTCTTTTAGAAGGAATTTCAGGAGATATTGCATAGATGTCAAGGGCAAACCAGGATAAATCTAAAAGAGTTTCATTAGAGTTGTTTAGTAGTGAAGGAGCCTGAAAAAGTGATGTTGTCTGGCAGAATTAGTGTGCTTATCTCTGTTAAGTTCTTTTAGAAACAGCTCAGCTTTCCCGTAAAAGACACTTAAAATGCAGAAGCCATACTCTCAAAATGGTGGCACCATGGGTATGAAGAGAAGAGAGGTGTATTTAAGGTGATTTAGAGACCCCCTACTTAAGCACGGATTTTAGGAAACTTTCTTTCTCCTACATATTTTTTTTTTAATTTTTTTTTAACCACAGGCTCAGTGTGTGGAAGGATAGCCAGAACAAGGGTCTTTTTCCATATGTTGTCCATTTGGCTGTCAGCACTCGTCTGACAGAAAAGAACAGGGTCTTGAGTGACTGCTAGTCTGTCTTAAAGTATGGTAATGAGGCTAATTAGGAGAGATGAGAGCTGAACTAGATTTGAGAAGGCAATTATCTGTATAGCTTTTGTGCCATGCTGTATCTTTATCAGATTCCTCTTCTCTAATTTTGTCATTTCTCAGACATCACAAGAATAAGGAAAGTGTGGAAAGCAATAGAAACAATGTGGTTGGTAGAAAAGACTAAAAGTTAGACTAATGAAATTCCGTGAATCTGCTTTCTATTCAGACTCTTCTGAAATCAAGATTTGGGACATGGCTAAGATGAATCTTAGATAGTACTGTTGTTTAGTCTATATAAATGAAAATTAATTGTTCTTTATTCAAAGGAGTCTACATATCTTCTTTGGTAAGGGAACGATATTTTCCTTGCTTCTTTTATGTTAGTCATCATGCAAGTTAGTAATTTAATGTAGTTGAAAGGAAAAGACATCAGAGACTTGCAAAGCAAGCATAAAATGTATTCTCTTTTATGTGATTTAGAAAGTCAAGACACTTTAGTTTCTATTTTTAAAGGTTTAAACATTTTAACTTTGGCAACAATTATGAAAGTAAGCAATGGACTCCTATCTCTACACAGTGATTTCATAGCAGGTAACACTGAACGTAAGTTTCATTTGTTCTGTTTATTAAATCACATGTTAACAGTTAAATATTTCTATTTTTTAACCTGCTGAATTATTTTTGAAGAGTGCTACTAACATTTTTTCTGATATAGATGTAGATAATGAAATATGACACTCTAAGTACATCGCATTGTTTCTAAAGTATAACTACAATTTTAATCCCCCAAAAGAAAACTAGATTTAAAATTACAATAAATGTTCCAAAGAATTGTTTTAGCCTAATAAGAACCCAAACTGGGTTTGATTAATCAATTTTTATACTCCTGTTAAATCTGGAAATAATTTTTTTTTAGTATTCTTAGCATATCTTTTCATTGTCATTATTTTTGTATTTCATGCAAATAGTCTATGTGCTAAAGACATAAAGGAGATACACAGTTTTATTTTTAATTTTTTTAGAATTAAGAAAATAATCAAAGAACAAACACATAGATAAAAAACATCTCTGATATGCTAAAAAAATTTTTGCTACATAGGAAATTGCATTATGTTCATGTAATTCAGTAGTGAATCAGAGAAACTCCATTTAGCTTCATGTTACAATGGCCACAGAACTGAGATACTTAGGACCACTTTGGGGGCACAGGTCTAGTAAGCAGGCTTGGTAAAGAACCCTGAAGGTTCTAATTCAGCTGGAGCTAAAAGGCGAGAAGTGTCTCTCAAACTTGAATAAGCCTGAGAATCACTGGGAGGCCTTGTTAAAAACACAGTCACAGGCTTCACAGCTAGTCGCTCTGATTCAGTGGGTCTTATGTGGGTCAAATGAAGCCACATTTGCAAACATTTATCGGTGATTCCAATGTAAGGGCTGTATGGATCACACTTAGAAAAACACTATTCTAGATCAAAATAATTGCCATTTGAGTATCAAACTATCAAAGCAAGGCTAAGCATGGAAGGCAAGTAGAAAAACTGAAGTATAGAAAGTAGGGAACATAGAAAGACATCAGAGTCAAATAAACAGGAGGCCCGAATTGGGACACCTCCGAAACAACTTTCTGTTAGGTTTACCTTTATCAACTGGCAATCGAAAAGTCCAATTTATGAATACTGTCGTCTTTGTCAGAATGAGATTTCGGAATCTTCATAACCTATCTAGGTTCATGTTTGTCATCTGTTCACTAGTCCTCACTTTTGGGGACTCCGGGATAGCCCTGGAGAGACTGGGCATGAGTAGGACTGAAATTGGGAGACCGCACCCATCAGGTGCTGGAAAATAGAAGTGATCAGAAACCAGGCTCAATTGGGACACCAAGAATTTCAGAGGAGGAAAGACAAGCAGGAAATGAAATTGATGCAAGAGTCTTGCTCCAAACTGAAGCAGCCGCCTGCCTCGGGCCCAGGTCACTTTGCTGGTTGTTTTTGAAACAGGAACCAATCTCAGTACCACTGGACAGGGTCCTGCAGGTGGATGTAGGTAATTGGAAGCAGCTGGTGCAGGTGAAAAGCCTGATACGGGGGGGATATTGCCGGATTTTCTTTTCTTTTCTTTTTTTTCTTTTTTTCTTTTTGCCTCTTACGAAACAAAGTATTTTCTTTGGGGGAAATAAAGAAGAATAAACATGTACTATTTATCTATATGGGGGCACATTACACTTTATTTCACAAAAATAGCTTGAAACTCTTTATCTGAGTGTTTAAAACATCCCCGTTATAGACAACCTTACCTTTTGTATGATTTCTATAAAGAAACACTTGGCAAAGATAAAGTCAAATGCAAGCTGAATACGCACACCTAATCTATCACAGATTCCAAATGTGTGTAAGGCAAGTGACCACTTTGCGGTGCATTCATGCAAATGAAAGATTTAAAAAGAATCCGTGTTTGAAAGAAAAAAAATGTCTGTAGGAAACAATTATATTTACTTAGTGGGAAAACCATTATGATAAATATGTGCATCATCTATGCATCCATTCTTTCATAAATGCATTCATGATATTGTGGTTAGGGACATGCTGGGAGGAAAAAACCTTTCAGAGGTATTTCTTAAATTTGTAGTGTCAGGGCAGTGATAATGTGTTATTTTAGTAATTTTCTTCTGGTAACTTCCATCTCCCCTTCCACAACTTCCACAATTTTAGTCTTCTCTTAAAGCGGTATTTTTAAGGAAAATTGCCTTTCAGTTAGATTAGTGGTCTTTTCTTTTTTTTTTGAGGAAAGGTGTAGGCTGTAATGAAGGAGAACAGAGGCAGAGAGGAAGAGAGAGGAGGAAGAAGCACCCCATCCATTTTACTTAGCTGTTCACACTGGTGATCTAGCCACCCCTGGTCTTGAACTGGAGGATGTGGGATGTATGTGGAGTGTGCCGAACCCCTAATCCATCTGGGCGCAGTCAGTGGCCACCTTTTCTTACGCGGATAAGAAGAGTTGCTAAGTTAGGCATCTGAGAGCATGCGAGAGGTAAAGCAAGTTACCTGAAGCTTCCTTAGCAGAAGAACTAGAAAACCAATTTTAATATTTAAAGCTTCATGTAGTCTGGATTCTGGAGTGGGGCTCTGCAGGTTACAAAGATTTCAGAAAGTTGAGAGGAAGAGGAAAACAAAGGTTAAAAATGCACTGAGCTGGGATGTGCAAGATGAGTTTGAGGGCACTTGGGGTTAGCCAGTCTGACTTCGGGGTTCCAGGAAGGATGATGGGCGCTGCCTGAATCTAGGCTGTGAAGAGACAAGCATGTAGAATCTAGAATTCTAATCTAGAAGTGACATGTGTGGTGAATTGGAAAGAAAAGATTTAAGTGCAGAGAGTTATCTCTGGTGGAAGGAAAACATGGATACTCGGAAACTTGGCTATGGTAGAGGAAGTCATCAGATTCAGTGCCAAGTTCAGGATAGTGAAGCCACACCAAGTGAGAGAAAGTGAAGAAATTTGTGTGGATTTTCTTTGAAGAGTTGTTTAGTTTTGACATGATGAAGTATTATTTAATTGAATAGTTGAGAAATGTAAGGCTCTCTGGAAAATGACCCCCCAAAATGTTTTGTCTGCACTTTAGAAGTTCATGGTTTAGTGGAAGAAATAGTCATATTAACAAGTGCTAAAGCAAAAGGTATGCTTTGAAAATGTTAGAAATACCAACCTAATGAAACAGAAGAATATAGGCTGGAGATGTCTTAGATGAGGAGATGGAAAAACTAAGTTGAGCAGCACCTAAGAAGAAGAATAGAAAGACATTAAATAAGTTTGATTCATCTTTCATTCATTCATGCATTAAACAAAACTGCATTGAACATCTACTTTATTGCAGGTACAATGTAAGGTATTGGAGATAGTTCTATAAAACACAATCCCCCTCAGAAAAAAAATGCCAACAGCAAAGACTCTAAGTGAATGACATGTGATCTCAGGTGGATGTCCAAAGATGTTAGGTTGGAGTGAGTTGGTAGAAGATGGTAGAGATAAACTAGACCAAATGGGGAAGAAATGTGAATACTAGGTCATGTCATTCTCTAAATGATGAGGAACTTTATGTTTGAGCAGATGGCGATCTACATTTTAGATCTCTGCTGAAGATCTGTAGATCTGTATTTAAGATCTGTATTTAAGATCTGTATTTAAGAAAGGGAGCAAGACAGCCAAGTTAAGATGTTTGTTTTTGTCCTAGCCTGGTGGCTTAGCAGTTAAGTCAACAGCCTTTGACCAGCATAATCCACATGCATTCCAACGACCCAGGTTCATGACCTAGCCTAGGGGAAACAGTCAAAATGAACAACTAAATGAAATACATGCTTAAATGCTTCTTCTTCCTCTTTTCTTCCTGCCTGCTTATCTATTGTCTTCATTCCTGTCTGTACCTTTCCTTTGAACAAATATAGATAGATAGATAGATAGACAGATAGACCAATAGATATTTACATATAGAGACAAATGCTACTTTATCACCAGAATTCTGATTTCAGCCAGTCACAGGAAGTATGGCATTGCTGCATTTGTATATGAAGAAAGGACCAAGAACTTTACTAACATATGAGTACTTAACTATCATCTAAATGCTGGATTACTCCTATTAGATTAGTACCCTTATTAAAACCTTTTTGCAGATAAAGCAAATGTATCTCAGTGGCTTGCCCAAGGTTGCACCACTAACTGATATCAGAGTAAGGACTTGAACCCAGACTGGTGGACTCTAGGATTTCTAGATTAAAAAGGCAACTCAATTAATATCATATAGTTAATATAATTAATTAATATCAAAGTACTTGAAAATTATTATGGCAGAATTAACTGCTTATAAGAGCCTAGCAGGATGTGTAAACAGCTCAGGCTTCGGGGTCCTACAGTGAGATGTTCTGTACAGTTGCAAAAGCAGCATCACAGCTGACTCTGCTGTGTCTCGCCATGTGAGAAAATGAACCCAGTTACACTCGATCTGATAATTAGTAAAAAAATCTAAATAAAACATGGCTGTTTATGTGAGATCACCCAAATGTTAAATATTAGCCACTAATTTAGGTTTTCCTATTGTACTGTATTGTGTGATTTACTTCTCCCCCTGAAACAAACAAATGTTTAAGAAACACACACCTGTTGCCCAGTAACCTGTGTACCAGGAAGATAAATCTGAATTTTAATATAAACCTTCACAGTCCTTACAGTCATGACATGCATCATGTTACGTGAAGTCCCCTACTTCTTGCCCTAAAGAGAATGAGAAAGTTTTCAAATATCACAATGTAGTTTCTTATTTTGAGTGAAAATTCATACTTTTTTCCTACATTTCTGCAACCAAATATCAGATTTTATTTTTCCTTCAGGGAACCAATGGGTGGAAATGCTTGTTCCTGCCTACACTGTCTAATACTCCGAGAACTTGACGTGTATATAGAATACCAGTGCCTCTAAATATGATGTGTGAAGTCAGTTCTCTTAAGTGTTCCCAAATATTTGTATGCATTACATTATGTAGATTAAATAATAGGTTTCATTACAACGGTTTTACCCAGAACAGTTAAAATAATGGTGACCTGATGGGCTTGTTCTTACGGTAAGAAACCTCTGCATTTATAAAGAAGTTTAATAATAATAAAAAGCTATAAAGTCATGCTAGTGCTTCAGAGGGAATAACATCAAAAACTTGGGGAGAAAAGCCACAGGCTATGATCAGCCTCAAAACACACACACACACCCCACCCCACACCACACCACACACACACCAGGTTTATGTATACATACACGCTTGGTTGGGAGACTTATTTTGGTCGAATGAAGCCTGGTTCACCAAAAAAGTGGGATAATGAGGCCATTTTTCATTATTTTCCCAGTGGATTTTAAAATGGTTACCTCATAAAATAAATAGTTTAAGTTTCCACATTACTTTTGCCTTTAATCTGTGCCTATGATACAAATAAATGAGAGGAGATTTTTAATACTCCCAGAGGTTTGTACAGAGGCAAATATATTAAAAAACAAGCATCCAAGGTAAGTTTAATTTCTTACTAAAACAGCAGCTGACCAGCTGCTGTGGTTGATAAAAGGAAGACGCTTCATTAAAATGAATCTACAAGTAGATTTATTTCTATATTCATGGTTCAAGTCGCCACTACTCTACCTCGTCTTGTCTTCACAGCGACAGGTTTCTCTAACTTGTATGAGTTTAAGTGGAAGACTTTTAAACTGAACTGGACTGTCCAAATAGAGAAACGCGTATCTGGAATGTGGGTTCTCTTGGAAAGGTTGGACCAAAATGTTTTTGATATGAACATACCATCAAGAAGAGTAAGTTGTAAGCTTTTATAAAATTAAAAAACCATGTGCTAAAATTAGAAAGAGTTTATCGTCCTTATTAAGAGGCAGCTGAATTAACTGCGCTCTCTCTCAAATAAACAGAAATAGTCCACCTTGGTGAAGCTCTAATTACAGTCTCTGAACCTTTCAGTAAGTTTACAGCTTAAAACATCTGAATGATTCTGCCTTTTGAAAAGCCATGTGAAGCCAGAAAAGGCGGCCTAATTAAAACAAATCTTGGATAAACCACTTCACGGAGATAGAAGTTTGATGGTTGGATATATCAAAAATTGTTACCAGATGTTGTACAGAGGCCTTAACAGTTTAAATATCATGAGGGTTTTTTTTTTTTTCTTACAGAGCAAAAAATATTCTAATTGAAGTTGTCAGCAGGAGTGAGACTAATATGCCTGTATTTGATTAAATAATAGTTTATTTAACATTCAGTGTGGCCTAGAATTGGCCAAGACAAAAGTCAGAAAACATTTTAGCCAGGAGACTTAAAAAGAAAAACACAACAAACTGACAGCACTCTCTAGATAACTCTTAGGCACTGTGGTTTGATAATGTCCATTTTTATCCTGTGACTGCCCATCACCCTCATAGGCAGCACCCCGTGTTCTCTGCAGCAATGCCTCGCTCGGGTTGTGAATGGATTTTGTATTTTCTCAAAAAGAAAAGTTAGGAGAGCAACACAAACTCATTAGAAGACTTACTGCTAAAACCTTGGAAAGCCAACAGCTTGTCCTTTTGCATTACAAAAACGTAAACATCTATATTTTTAGGAATTGTGTGTTTTATGTAGACGCTTTTCTAACTCTCACGGGGATATGAGGATTTTTAACTGTATAAAGCAGAAGAATGTGAGCTTCACGTGGTCTGGTTACGACTTACAGGCACCTTTTCTTGATTACATGATCCGAGTAACTACTTCCTTTGCCTCCGCTGGACAGCTGTGCACTGCTCTTAGATAAAATGCAAGGATGTCCTTCTTGCAAAGAACCTGGAGGCTTGCCTCATGCAGACGGGCCTCCTTCTTCTCAGGCACACGCTTCATGGGGCACCAATGAATAGCCTAACCATACCTTGACTTTTCCAGAATACAAGTGTTAACTTTTTGACACTAAAAAAAAAAAAAATTCGGTTGTCACATAGAATATTGGGGAATGGATCCATTTAAAAAATGGATTTTCCCCATTGGCACCAATACCCCAGCTATCATTTGCTGTCCAGTAATACACAGAATTCTGGTCTTTAAAAGTAAATTGCAACTTACTCTGTGGAAATTAGGAGAGGACCGCCACACCAGAGGGTCATTAATCACATAAGCATTCAAATAAAAATAAATGTCTCTTTTTAGATCTAAAGGGCAGCTCATAACACAACTGAAGTAACATTAATGGGAGAAGAGAATGCAAAGACAGAAAGCAGCCGTTGCTTTTACCTGTGCGTGTGCCACGGAGCATGATGAGAGCGTGAGATACTGTGCACAGTAAAGGAGAAGGGTTCTAGTTGATTCACTTGATTTTCTGTGAGCTTGAGCTCTCTGCTTTTAAGGGAAGTTGGGGTGGGTGTGCTGCCATGTCATAACATTCAGCAGAAGGGACTAACGGCTGCAAGGTTTAGTTTTACAGCTGTTGCCGAGTACTGTTTAAATGTTGCTTGTTAGTTGCAAAGTGCTAATAATAACATAAACAGGGTACAAGATGTCCCCCATGGCTAATGAGGAAAAACTAGGCTCTTTAAATATCGCCTTTTCCTTATTAAAATAAATTTCTGTTTTACCAGTGATTTACTTTAAACCCAAATTTTGGAAAGACCTGCAGAACTTGACATAGTTCACCAAATTTATCCTAGAGGATAGTATGGAAAATAACTTACAGATCAGTTGAAAAACTAATGAATCCCTCCTGTCTTTGCTTTATTTTGTCTTTGCCATGTTCACAAGTTCAGTGGCTGTTCATTTGATGCTCTTCAAAATCCCCTGACTTCGTAAGATGATTACTTTCACATTCATTTCACATGTGGTAATTTATCGTATCTTGTTAGCATCACTCAAAGTGGTCATGGAGATTTTGTAAGGCCTCTTTTCTAAAAAAAGTGAAAGGAGTGAAAGAGAATATCCAAGTAGTGTATTCCAGTCAAAAATAAAAATAGAACATTGATTGTTTCAGGGAGAATCCTGCCAGGTTGTGGGTCTCCCATCTCCCAGTGTCCAGCACTTGAAAATCACAACACTGTTATCCTAAAAGACTCGCTGCCTGTGGCTCCATGCCCAAGGGTGACTATCCCTATTGCTGGGTTACAGAAAATGCCTAACCAAAACCTGTAAGGTCCTCATCATCTGTACTCCTTCTCGGGCACTTGATTGAGTTTAACAAAACACACACTTCTAATGCTATCTCCCTAGGCATTTGTTTGACCACTTGACTTCCTCCCACACACAGCAATAAAAGACAAATCTGGCAACAGCAGTGAGTGTTTTACTAAGTCCTGAAAGAGTAAAATTAACGTCAGTTCATCCTGTGTCACTTTATGTGTTCTGAGTATACGTTAAGTGACGTTGGGTCCGTTGCCAGTAACTGTGTATGTGGGTCTGGTCTTAGTGCCTGCATGAGATGATCCTGGAATGCTGATTTTATTGTGAAAGACCGTCTGTCTTAGACTCACCAGGATATGATGCCTGGAACTTGAGTACTCTGAACATCAGCAATGAAAGGGACAAAGAGCAAAAGAAGGATATAAGAAGGGAGAGAGAAAAGAAATCAAGGAGGGAGGGGAGAAGGACCTGTGAGGCTCAAAGCCAATGAGGTTTGTTATTCCAGAGTCATCTAGAAGAAAGATGATTATTCTTGCAATCCCAGACCTCAGAAACCACAGAGATCACTTGTTCTTTACATCTCCCCATTTATATAAATACATTTAAAAAAGAAAAGAGGAAGCAAATTTATTGAACACTTTTTTATTGAACACTCTGTGACTGGTATAGTCCAGCAAGACATTCTCCTATGCATCCTACTCAGGACCCTTCAGAACAATTGTCCACTTGCTTCTTGGGGTGACAGGGTTTGGGGTAGAGACTGAAGCAGAACCTAGCGAATAGCTTTCTTAGAGGCCTTCTCAGGTCTTACATGACTTTTTCAATAAGTGGGTGAGCTAGCATCTAACATGGAGCTGAGCACAGGATACTCAGTGGATGATATTACCTGTAAATGACTCAGCCAGTGAATTACAATAGATATCACATAATCATCACAATTCTCGTGCCAGGGGCGTGGTGCGTGGAAGATGTATTGGTACTAGACATACATGCTTTTAGCAGTGAGCCTTGCAGTTTCCTCATTTTTAGACTCTTGTACATCTTGTGATGATCTTGGCTTGCTTTCCTAGTAGAAAAAAGTGTCCTGTTTGGTATTTCATCCCCTTAATATCCTCAAGAAATGCTTACAAAATATACTAGCTAGGTTATAAGATGCTTTCAGTGCATAGGGGAAAATAGGACATACTGAAAGTAGTCTCATACTCTCTTTTACTCTGACTTAGAATCCAAACCAGAGACATGCGCCAGTGATGTAGAGTTGTAACCAACTCCTTAAGGATATGAAGAGAGAAAAAGCTGCTGGAAACAGCACTGTACAGTGCAAAAGTGAGCTAGAAATAGGCATAATATGAAAAAAGGTGTATATATTTTTCCCCAATCCTATTTAGATATCCCATGTGGAACAAGATGTACCTTTCTTCTTGTCCACATGGTTTTTCAGCCTTTCTGGAAGACAAGGATACTTTTGTCAATTATTTATTTTAATGGCATTTGTGCCAGTGGGAACAGTTATTGGTCTCGTAGATTCTTTTTTGCTGTTTGACACAGGATTGTAAATGCATGACTTCCAAAAAAAAAATCTGATGCTACCTTTGTGACCTGGAAAGCTCTATTGGTCTTTCAAGTACAGATAAACCTTTGGAGAGTTCTCATGTGAGCCAGCCACAGGAGCTTTTATTGTGAACTTTCCAAATATATCCTGTATATTCATTGTGAACTAAGGAAATAGCATTGATCAAATCTGAAATAATTGACCACAGCACCTGTCCTGGGGGGTATCCCTGCTTTCTGTGCCAGTAAGGTGTTGCCAAGTTCTTCTAAATAGACTCTGCAGCAGTATATTGACCATTCTACCTCCTCATAGTGTAGCTTTTGTAGAAAGAAGAAAATGGCATGGATCAATTTTGTCTAAACAGTTACATGAGAACTATAGATAATGATGAACTCTGTTAAGGATTATTCAAAGTCTAGATGGCATGAAAGGACTACTCAAATGTGATCAGCATAGGTGCTCTGCTTACTGAAAGAGCCCTCTTGTGAGTAGATAATATGTGTGAGGGAGGGATAGAGAGAGAGAGAGAGAGAGAGAGAGAGAGAGAGAGAGAGAGAGAGAGAGAGAAGAGGAGAGGATTGAGGGAGAGAGGGAGAGAGAGAGAGAGAAGGGATAGAGTAGAGGGAGGAGAGGGAGGAGAGGGAGGAGAGGGGAAAGGGCAGGGAGAAATTTTACCTCACTTTTAATTACCTTTGTGCTGGTAACAGCCGTTAAGAATCCACACCTCCCTCACTTTTACTTCAACTAGCTCTGATGAAGCTGATTTTGCCCCAGATTTAAGGTTTAAGTGTGTACCATAGATCTGTGTTTTTCAAATTGGGAGTTTATTAGAAATGTGGAATCTCCTCCCATCTCACACTGACTAAATAAAAACCTTCACTTTGACAAGGTCAACAGGTAATCCGTAACTCTTGTTAAAGTTTAAGAAACCGTCTTAGACCTAAGCCAATCCAGGAATTCTCTCCTATATCCCACTTGACTATCAGGTAGGGACGCGAGTGTGACCAGTAAGGCCGCATTGAAAGACATTGAGTTAAGCTATCAGGAAAGTGGACTCAGTATTTTTCCCCTTACTTGTTCAACTGAGCATATGCTGAGAGAATTGCCACAGCTATTTTGCCACCCAAGAAAGTCTATGTGAGTGAAACTGTGGTCATCATAGAGGAAACCTCCAAAAGTGGGGAGATGGGGTGCGAGGAATGCTCTCATGGTATCATTTGAATTTGATTAAATTCTGCCTAAAGTCAGAATTTTTACCAGTTTTTTTAGTCGTACAAGTCAGAAGATTTATTGTTGTATTACCTAGTTTGGTAGCATTTTTTGCTACAAGCAACTGAAAGAAACAGTGAGTAATGAGTAATGATTAAGAGTTTATTCAAATCCCATTACCTTGCTTGCATGGGCTCTGTAGTTGAGTAGTTGAGTGAGTGCAGGTGGGTGTGTGTTTGTGTGTGTGTGTGTGCTTCGATTCTCATTTTTTGTAGGATTTAGAAGTATAAGAATCATGAAAATCTTATGATTGAGGCATGTCTACTTTCTTGCATTGTTCTCTTAATTGCTTCATGTCTGTTTACTTTACCTCCCCTCAGAATTACAAATACTTCCAAGGCACTGAGCTTTTCTTACATGAGGTGATAATTTAAAGTAATAAGACGTTTATAAATAAACATACAGAACTTATACCAAGTGAGTGCAGATTTTTAAGCCACCACCTGAGGAAGCTGCCAATTTATTCAGGGTTTGCTGACTTTGGAGAGAACACTGTTGTAAGGCTTTACACTGATGTAATGATCAGCTCTAGTTTTTGAGCCATGAGACCACACCAGTGATTGACTAGTTGCATCTGATTTTGACTAAAAATGACACTATGGAAAATAATATTCACCTCATTCATAACACTTCAATCCTAATGGACTAAGCTCAGCCATGTGTCCCCTGAGAACCCCGAGGGCCTCAAATCCTTCCTGAGCTCTCCTTGGGAATGATTGCACCCAGTAAATGAGTGACACCCAGTTTCATGGAGGGTCTCCCCAAATCTGCTCCTGCTCTAGTCGATGCTGTCTAGTTTATATGTTTTAATATCACCCTTTGTACATTCAAGGTGTTTCTGCTATCTTCACTCAGAATAATTATCTTCCAGAAATGAGATGAGTTCTCCAGAAAGTCATTTTTTATTATCACTGAATCAATATAATGATTATTATATATATTATATATATAATATATATACCTCTGAGAAACTTCGGGAGTAAAGTCTTAGGCCTTCTCATCATTGTATAATAGAAAATTATTAGCAATTGTCTTCAAAAATAAGAGATGATAATTTATAACCAATGTATAAAGAAAAGAATGTCATATGCTAGGTACTTAAGTTTTGTTTTTGTGGAAAGTAGAGAGTTTTCATTTCTGTTCTTAAAAGAATAAAGGAAGCAGAATTAATAGAGCAGTGAATTCCTGAAGGAGTAAATCCTTCCTTTATTGATTAAATATCAGGCATTTATGTTGTAAGTTTTGGGTTTTTTTTTTTCCTTTCCTGTCTGCTACTTCTGCAAGCCAAGAAGATTTCAACAGGTAATAAACATTCAAAGAAATAAAGGGTGGAGAAGGCTGTGCTTTGGTTACTAAGGAAAATATAAATCAAATTAGAAGGAAGCTAAAGGAAACAATGTTTATGAGTTGAACCAAAACAAACCCTAATTGTAGTACTAGTGGAAAATCACACCAATATTGATTGCCAAGTTGAAAATTATATGTCTGATAAAGAATCAAGTCCAATCATTTAAACTATGTGCTGAAAATATATTTGTAAACAATTATTTTTTGTTAATTTTATGAATCTTTCCTGATAAAGATTACTTTTTACAAAATATGAAGATATTGTCTGTGCTATAATAATCTGGTATAAATGACTTTATTAGGCAATTAAAGCAAAACCTCTCTGCAGTATTCAGGGGTTATATTACATTAGCATACTGCATTGTGAAATAACGGATCAACTTCCAGAAATTCCAGTGTTATAGGTGAATATTATTTCAGAATTTGTTTTGAAATATAGTTTCAGAACTATAAGAACAAATATTTTAGCAATTTTGTTATATCTTAGATTACATTCCCATCACAGATTTTTTTTTCTTAAATCAAAATAAATCATTTTGAAACACCCATGTAAAATATATATACACATAGATTTTTGAAGAGGTAGTGACAAAAGTGAGAGTGAATACATATCTCCTGGATTAATACCATGTCATGTATGGATATTTTGTATGCTCAATTCTTCACAGCAAAAGAAGACTCAGGGTGAAACAATGATCATTTTTAAATAACCTAAATCTTCTCAAGTTGAAAAGATTCTTAACATCAGGAGCTTTAAACAGCTGCCCTGAGCAAAATAGACACTGATTTCTTTTCTTTTAAAGTTGAAGAGGAAAAGAGGTAACAATTATCCTGAAACACTAGAAAGAGTCATTTGATTCACAGGCCCCCCTCCCCTCCCAAAAGCCTCCACCTCTTGTAAAAGAAATACTGAACTTGGGCTGAGTTACTCAATGACAGACCTATCAGAAGCAGCAGTTAGATAAACAGATAATGTATTAAAAGTCTAATTGAAATTAAGAATAGTTTTCTTATGTGTTCTTAGTACTGTGTTATAGTTTATTATCAGAAGTACTTTCTTGAATTTTAAATCAGGATGACATGTGTAGCCAAAGTGGAAAACACTTAAACCTAACTGCCTCTACAAGATTAAACTTGACACAGAATTGAGTAGGAGTGGAAGCCATGACTATTAAACATTTGCTGTTCCCTCTCCCACATCAGCGGTAAATTAGATTTATAAATATACAGCAGTTTACATTGTATGTATAATATACTATAATAAATGTATCGTATATGCATGTAATAATATATTTCATTTATAATGTAAATAAATCTATAAATTCATCTAAAAATCCACACATTAAGAAAATTGTATGTAAGACCAGTATTCAGGTTAAGTCAATATATTTATTAGTTGTTCCATTAAATATAATACATGTACAGGTATTTTTTAGTATAGATTAAAATCCCCTATGTGGCTTCAAGTTATTTGCCCTGTAAGATATCTAGAAAAATATTTTCCTGAAAGTGTCTAACTTAGTCCTGATTTATATTTAGTTTTAAATAGTAAAGAACCGGAGAGAACCTTACTAACCAGACTTTAAACACTGAAATGTTCAGTGAGTATATAATGACATATATAATACTTTGTAGTGGGGTCAGGGAATTTAAAGACTAGAGCATGCAAATAATTTGCTTCTTTTTTAAATAATCATAACTCCTCATAGTAATAAAATTATTTATGGTTATGTTTTTTAGCACTATCTACATCATTTAATTGGTCACAAATGTTTGTAGCACTCTAGTATTTTTTTCTGAATTTTACAATGATTTGCTCAGATAGGAACTCACATTATTTTTCCATTTCTGATTGCCTCCCCCACCCCCTTTACCAAAGAAAAGTCCTGCTTTAGGAAATCAGCCTATTTTCATGCTTTAAAAAAAAAAGTCAAGTTCAAGAAAGAATAGCACAGCTGTTCGAGATGTCATACCTTATAAAACAAATCTATTAGGAAGGTCGTATTCTGGAAGAGGTCAACTTAATGATATAAGTGGAATAATTTCGTCATTTTCTAAAGTTTGTAAACCTCCATACATAAAAGCCTTGCACTAGATGGACTAATTAGCTAAACCTATGGTGATTCTCTTCTTTGAAAGTTATGACTTTTATGTTAAGGAACAGTTTTTTTACCTAATTTGTTTTTTAATGTGAATTGCTTTGAATCTGCTATTAATCAGTCTATTCTGTTTATCTTTGAATTATTGCCTTAATTTGAGATGAAGATAACTATTTCCATTTTTATTCTGCCAAAGAAATATACACATGGTACACATGGGTACATTAAGAGAGCACATATATATATATATATATATATATATATATACTTATAAATTGTTTATATATATAAAATCTTGGTGAACAGAAAAAACGGGGAGATTTTGGTCAGTTGACAACTTTTCCTTCAGTATGTACACAATTGTATGGTGCATATAATTTCTGAAAACAGTTTTTAATCATAAATTGTTACTTCATGTAATGATATCTGCTGGTTTCTTAAAAGATTCATTGATTCACTGATACTGCCATTATACTTTTACATCAAAAAAATTATCTTCAAGTAAGCTATAACCCTTTAACTTCTTTTTATTTTACTAGAGGACCTGAAGCCACTTGGCTTTTTAAAAAGGTTTATCTATTATACATATTTAAAATGTATATTTGTGTGCATAAATATAGATCAATAAATAGATATATACATTGGTAGATACATAGATAAAATATAGGTTGTTAAATCCCAAATGGGGCAAGCCCTGGTCACTCAGGTGTTAAGCTGTGAGTGCCAAAGACCAAGGCATAGTCTGCAAAGTCAGACGACCCAGAATCTCAACTCAGAGCTGGGGCAACAACCAGAAATGAACAGATTAAAAATAAAAAATGCTTTCTCCTCTCCATTTCTGCCTGCTTTCTTCCTCAAAAAGATAAAGTTCCAAATATGTGCTTATGAATATAAAGTACAGCAAAAATCTAAAATTAATTCTTGTACAATGTTTTCTAAGTTTTGATCTATATAAATTGAAATTTAGAATCAACTTTATATAATTATGAATGAACTATCCATGGTCATATTTTATGACTGTATATAATCTGTGTGGTCACAGTAGATGTAAAGAAGAAAAATAGCTGCAGCTAGAATGAGTAATATGCATAAGGGACTTGAACTACAAAGCATTCTTTTGTATTCTAGAAAATTCCAAAAACCACTGATTCCTTCTGCAAATTTCCATGTGGCTATCAGATTAGAAATATGTATTTTTGATAGACTCATGAATCTCATGAAAGTGAATAAGTCAAATCATTTTATGTAATGAAATCCTTAAAGGTTTTCGGAACCCATGAGAAAGGAAGAATAGGAGTAGAAAAAGACAGAAAAGAGAGTAAAAGGATATTCATATTTTTAAATGCATAACTGATGTGATAAACTTCCTTTGAAACAGCTACCTATATATGAGCGTTTCAGGATCACTTCATAGTTTTTTCATGTGATAAAAAATATAAATATTAAGTCCTGTGTATAATTTGTGTGCATATATACATAACCATATATATTGAATCAAATATACAAATATGTCTAAAACTTATTCAATTATTCAATATCTCATAAAATCTGATAATCTATTTATACTTAATTTCTTGTGAAATTGAGAAATAAGGGATTTAATGTTTATTGAATCCTGACTTATATCAAATATTCTCCCACACATATTATGTAGAGTATGTCTATGAGAGAATCCTTACACAGTAATACAAATGAATCACATGGCATTAATATCTTACTTTCCACCTATTAAAATCACTAATTATTAGCTCATATGTAAGACACATAGGTAGCATATAGACATATTTATTTTTTACAATTCTCTGTAAATGTAGTTAATTATATTTATTTGCAACTATCCAGGAAACTCATGGAATGTTTTTTCTCTTTAATATAGTATAAATAATAATTGGTATTTTGTCTCACGTATATAATACTATAGCTTTAATGAAAATAAAGGCGACTAGAAGCATTACTAAGTGTTACTGCTAAAAGTTTCAGTGGTTTTGTGTATGTGTATATATACATACAAACAGATATATTCATATATACACAAATACACATAACATATGCTGCTTCTGCTAGTCCTTCAAATTGATCAGAAACTCAAGCAAACAAGTGCCATTCCTTTTCTCTCTTGTCATGTAACAGATAGTTTCAATATGGTACAGATTTTAATTTCTTTTGCATTACACAGAAGTGAAACTCTTTTCAGTAAATCCTATCTTCTGTCACAATGACTGTCATTTCGGTTTCATGAATAAAGCAGCACTCAAACTATAATCCCTTCAGTCACAACATGCATGTATGTGTAGATACGTGTATTTTAATGAAATGTCTGTTTATTAAAACTAGTAATATCCCCTCTCCTGACAGGTCAATTCAAGTAATTTGAATTAAGTGACTACTCTGTGCAATTCACTGAAAATACAGAGATTAAAAGAAAAATATGTCCTTTCATAAGGCCCTGGATGACTTACTTATGTAAATAATTGGAATCCAGCACTTTTTATCTCCTTTGCCTAAGTGCTGAGAAAGCAAAGTGATTTGACGATTTAAGACAATTCAATATATAAAAAGCTCTGGCAGAATTGGCTTTCAAATATTGTAAAGCTAAGCTTACAAACTGACAACAGTGTACCTCATATAGAAGAGTAGCTTAGATACTTATTTGGGGTAAATTTGTGAATGTGGAATAGTAAAGGGAAACCAGCCATTTGGGGGATCTCTGCTTTCCTTTTGTGTGTTTTAAATTTCATCTCTCAGAAGTTTTACTCAAAAAAAAAAATTTTTTTTAATTTTAAGAGCTTGGTAATTGAAGATGTTTTCTCTTGTTATTCGTATTACTCTGCAAATAGGGTGTAATGTTGTTTCTTTCAAGCAGAATAAATAAAAAGCAGAATAAAAAAATAATTTGAGGGTCATTTCTTGCTTTGATTTATTTGCCTCTTCCTCAGAGATGGTGAACGGTTCAATAATGTTCCTCTAGGGAAACAATAATGCCAACAGAAAAAGAGTATCAACATGAACCAGGGCAACAAAAGGGTTTTTAGAAGAGTTCCTTGCAGTATTCCATGTTCGGAGCCCCTCTGGTGAAACAGAATCTCACTCCCCTGGAGCTGTGTGTCTCGGGGTGGGCCAACCGGCCTCTGTATTGGTTTCCTGGTATTCTGTTCCATGTACAAGATGTCAAAGTATGAAATGACTTTAACGGTTCCTTTTGGAAGGAATGACTGAGGAGTCGTCTTGAGCGTGCTTGATGTGATGAGGTAGTTTTTGCTTTGGTATGTGACACAGTGTGATTAACAAAGTCCAGATCACACGGGAGCTGTGTCCGAGCAGGGTTGTGAAGTACAATTCCCTACGCGTGGCCATGCATTGCCATCACTGATACGGCAGTCCTGGAAGGAGAGGGAAAACATATATTTTTCCATATATATACACATACATACATACATGCAAAGACAATCATTGCTTTCTTCTGAGCAGCTGCAGTCAGTCCCACGAATGGACGTGCAGAAGCTGTGCTGGCAGAACAAGGTATGTGTTCGTTTTTACAGATGGTACCGCAGACAAGTTGGTAATGGAAAAGGAAGTCGTGTACGTGAGCTATTTGAAGGAGGGGCGACAGGGAGGACAGCCATTACAGTACTTTCTTGTGTGTGCTCTTGAAGAAGCCGTTTTCCCGATAAAAGATTCCTGTGAATACAAAATTACATCATTATAGTTAAAGAAATTCCTCATTCCGAGTGGGCTTTTAAAAATAATGTTATTAAACTTAAAAAAAAAAAAAATCAACTTTGATGTCCTGGTCTGCCAAATACCTCTAGAATGAAAGTCTTTGCTCTTGATTGGTTTTTACCTAGAGCAGACGGAGAGTTCTTATGGGAAGACACATCTTTCCCAGGAACAATGACATAACCCCCGAGGCAGTTCAGCCGTTGAAAAAGTATATTGAAATAGCTACGATGTGTTGTGTCCTGGAGAAATAACAAAATAGTCTAGAAGTGAGACAACATTTTAAGAATTATTTATCAATTCAAAAAATGAAATGAAGTTTAGGCTCAGTAGCCTTAGATTTGTTTTCCTCTTTGTGTATGTAAAAATCATAAAGAATGGCATACTACATAGCAGCATTCCTAACAGAGTTTAGTCAGATATTTAATACAAAGTGTATATTTGATATCAAGGTTTCTTGCTGACTTATTTTCAGTTTTCTAACATGATTGTTAATTGTTTTGAACATTTTTACTCTGTACTTCCCTAAGTTTTGTTGGTAAAGGGGAAATAAACAGCTTAATTTCTTGCTGACTTATTTTCAGTTTTCTAACATGATTGTTCATTGTTTTGAACATTTTTACTCTGTACTTCCCTAAGTTTTGTTGGTGAAGGGGAAATAAACAGCTTAGATCACGCTCTTTCCATTGAGCAGAATGCAAGCTATGTTTTAACATCTGATGAGTGCTGTATCCTCTCAGCCTGAGAGACTGTAAAATGTGTAAAGTTAAGGATAATTTGGTCTACTCTTCTGCAATGAAAGAGAAACTATTATCACTCACAAGTGGTATCCAAATCAACACCATAGGTAGATGAAAAACATACTGTTATGCATAATAATGAGGGGGAAATAATTCAGGGGAAAAAAATCATGCCTATCTTCATATTATGTCAATCTTAGAAATTCGGTGAAATAACCTCATCTCTTAGAGCTGGCAGCATTTGATCTTGAATAATGATAATACCACACATCGAAAAAGGTCACTTACAGGGAACACAGGAATCTATAAAACACACCTAGTAAACTGTTACCTGAATGAACATATGTGACCCCCAGCACCATTTTTCCTACCCCATCTGTAGCCCTGGCAAATGCAAAAGCAAACAGAGATCCTAGTCAAAAGTGCACTTCCATGTAACTGGTATTAGAAGGGGCTAAGTCAATGGTGTCAGTAATTTCTGCTTTTAAGTAGAGGCTTATTTTACACACTTTTTTTTTTTTTTTTTTTCCCGGAAACAGCAGAATCCAAACACATGTGCAGCACCCATCCCCCTGCCCCACCACAGCTTCTCCAGCAGCCAAATGCTGTGTTCCTCCAGCTATGACTGTATTTATCAACCTCAAAACAGATCGTTGCCATATCTGATCAAGGATGAGTCATTTCTTTCTGGTCCCTCAAAACTTGCATAATTTTGATCAGCTGTTTTAGGATAGTTTGAAGAGATAAGCCTTCTTCAAAGCCAAACTATGGTGAAATATTTTTGGTGAAAAATTTTCCAGTCTCCTCTTTAGTAATCGGGCTTGATACATGGTGACTCTGTGACTGAAGGGAGAGGGATCTGGGTTTTCATCTTAGCCCCACTATGTGTCAACAGAAACATATTTCTAAGCCTCTTTTTTCATCTGTGAAGTAGAGGGGATCATAATAATAACAAAATAATACTAGTATTAAAATGATAATTTTTCCTACCTTTCAGAATCATTTCAAAGATAATGAAACTAAGCCTAGAGTATATTAGCCTACGTTTAATAAGCCCTTGACAATATTAGATTGTGGTGGTAACTATTGAATGAGGGACAAAACATAGTCAAACAAGGTAATAATGCCTGATGATTGATTCAGACATTAGATCCAGTCTTATGTTTTGGTCTAGACTTAGAGACTCAAATGTCTTATTTTGATACTAGCTAAGTCAAAGAACTTCTTAGCCTTTCATCTCATTAATAAAAGAGGAAAATAAACCTCATCATTGACATGCATCTTAACTGGGATCATAGATGCTGGAATTCTTAATCTCAGGATACATGTGCATTCAGATCCATATGTAATCTTTGAAGGCATTTTGTGACAGACATTTTTTTGAATAGCCTAAAGTTATTTGCAATTTTTTTTCTGGGGATAGCGTCATAAATAGTTTGTCAAAAGAGTTTAAGAATCCAAAAATGTTAGATACCATTGAAGAATCATTGCTGCTTAGGTCAATTCTTTGAGAATGCTAACACATGATGGACCAGTTATTATCTGTTAACATGAAAAAGATCACTGGTTATCATTTGGTATTTTCTCTTTCTTCCAAAATAACTCTCACCGCTATCTATTAATAAGTAATACTACAAAGGATTAAAAAAAATTACATTAACTTACTATATTCATCTCATTTAAGTGCTTAAAGATTGAACCTTTTTAGACTTTAGGTTGTTTTCTAGAACATAGCTCTCATTTTTATCACCTAGATTTTTAGAATTCCCATTTTATATGTTTACTAAATATATTGTTTGAAATGTGAAATGAACGTATTAAAACAGAATCAATTCTTACATTTTCATACTAAAGTTTGCTTAAGAGGTGCTAAAATTGTTTAACTTTTCCTTCAAGGTCTCCCCTCACCCCTTTTCAAGTGCCAATTCTTGACAGTGGCGTAGAAGAATATCCCTATAGAGAGACTCCCCAGCTGTTTCATGGCTAAAGGAAAGGTGAAAATGGATTCACTGTTACAGAAATAGAAACAGTGAGAGACTTGAGTAGTTCTTTGGACAAAAATGGCTTTCACATAGAATTAACACAAAATAATGCAGGCATTTTCAACCATGTTTTTAGCTATCCAGATACATCAGTAAAGGCAAGATATTATTGCAGAAAGAGCATGTGTTAGAACTACTAAGATCTGGAGTTTTCTAGTCCTGGTTCTGTTGCATAATTTGTGCATGACATTGGATGTTGGTTTGCTCATTTGCATATATGGGGTAAGTCAAAGAATGGGAACAGGGTGTTTCAGGTCTGTGTGACGAATTTTTTTAATTATAAAGATTTGAAGAATCTGTGTGAATTATTTAAAGTGTGTCATATACATTGGACAATCTTGATTTTTCTGCTGTACCATTCCAAGAATCACCAATTGCATCTCAGAAGAAATGGAGCTAATGTATGTAAGCACACTATCATTTCCTAACATTGGGCCACACTTCTGTCAAGATGTGTCGGTGGCATATTCTTACCAGGGTGCAGCGCATGACTACTAGAGTATGTATTGCCTCATGTGTTGTTCCATTGCTCCTAGCCAGGGATGTCAGTTTAGTTTACACTGGTCTCCATTATCATTGCTGATGTATTGAGGAAGTGAATTTAATAAGCAGGGTAAACAGGTTTTGTTTCCAAATTCTGAGATAGGTGATTATTAGATGGGTGGTTGGCTGAACCTTGTTGAGTCTCTTCATTTTTTTTCTGGCAAGATATCTGAGGGCAAAGAGGACTGTTTTAAAGCAGGCATAGACTTGTTATATAGTCCATTTCAACTGATTCTTCACAATTTTAATTGGAACAAAATTCAGCCAAGATATTGGTAACCATTGCTTTCTGTTGGCAGTTCTTTCTCTGCTCCTGCTAAGTAATATTAACTAGCTTGTGCTTCTGATAAAATTCTGGCTATTAATTTAAAGGCTTTCAATACAAGCCACAATCTGTTTTCAAGTTTTTTTTTTTGTTTTTTTTTTTGTTTGCTCGTTTTTAAGATGCTGCGGTCTGTATATTCTGTAGGGTAGACTTGTGTATAGTTAGCAGTTAATTCTTTAATGGTGGAAGTGAAAAGGAGGGATGTGACCTGCTATGTCTCTTAGTGGTGAAAAATAATAATGACTGAAATAATATTCATCATTTATTCAAGTTATTGAATGTTTACCATATATACAATTGTCACAAATACATTATTTATTTCATATCTACTCTTTCATCAGATAATAGGGCAGAATTATTGATAGGACATTATTGCTAATGGAATGAAAAGTGTCAGCTTGTTTCTGAAATTACTAGATTATTACCCATTTTTATAAAGGAGCACCAGAGAATGAACCCTCTGACTATATTAGCTAACTTTTGGCCTTTAAATGAGAATTATTCATGGGAAATCATTTAGTTTCCTCAGAAAAGTTTCCATATACATGAGCTAAACTGTCAATGTTCATGAACAGTCTGTTTGTGTCATGTTAACTCCACACATAGTATTTTTTTAGCAGATTCCACTGGAGGGTCTGAGAAATTATAAGTCATGTCAGTTGTACACCTCACCTTAGCCCCAGCTTCTAGCACAGTGCTAGGCACATGGTGGACATTCAAATGATTATCCATAGAACTGAGCTAAATTAAATTTATCACTGAATTTTTATTTCTTCAAAATTGTACCAGAAGTTTCTGTCATAGCCATCTGTGCATTTCCCTAAAATGAAGTTCGTAAAAGATTCTTGATCTAATCAAATAAACACAGAAATTATTTAAAGAGTTAAACATATTTGAGATATATCCAGACTAACAGCACATAGATCAAATTTCAGGTTGATTCGATTTAAAATGGCTAAGATATAAAACCATAAAAAATGTGAGTAAATACTCTGCCTATCAAGGCTTGTTATGTAATTACATGGTTTCAGTATGGTTCTTATTCATAGAAAACTATTATGAAGGATCATTTCTGTACAAATTCCTTTACCAATAGAGACTTTTCATGTCTTGGAGATGAATATCCATGTCTCTAAATATTAAGCCACTTGAATGAATAATTCAATCATTTGCTTTTTATTAATCAAATGAAATCAGTTCTTTGTTAATAATGAAATTTGAAAACCTTAAAATGTTTGTTTTGGACTTATCTTCAAATTAAAAAAAAAAGGAATGAAAACAGCTGAACCAATTTAAAATTGTTTTTCTCCTTTTTTTTTTTTTTTTCCTAAAGTCCCATCTGGATTTACCAAGACATGTGCCAAGACTCAGCCCAGAGTGATATGTAACTGACTGAGGACTTAAGTCCCCTAAAAGCAAAACTTAGAATAGAAAGTCTTGAAAAAAAAAAAAAAATGTGACAATAGTGATACCATAGAATGGTTAGCTCCAAATCTAAAGACAGGTTTTTGTTTTTGTCTTTGTTTTATTTTTAAGGTAATTTAGACTTTAGAGTTTCTGGTACCCTCCACAGCAGGAATAAAGATATATGTCAGATTTAAAATGTACTTCTATTTTTTTTAAACAACGGGTTCATCATTTTCTATTTCAGTTCTTAGTAGGGATGATTGTCCAGATTCATCACCTAAATTATGACTGTGAAAATCATTATTGTTGTTGTAATATATTTGTAATATGGAAAGGAAATAAACAATCTGAAGAATTTTCAGTAATTATCACTGAAAGCATTTGCTAAACCAACCACTGGGGAGATCTCAAAATTCGTTGCAATGAATTGTTCGTACCAACTTCCTTTTTCACACAGGAAATTACCAGTCGGAAGAAATAACATGGAGGCAAAACAAATGTCACCTAGAAGTTACTGAGCAAACTATTAAAACATGAATTAAAAAAAGAAAAATCTTTGAATTGCTTACTCCAGAATTTTTTCTGCAGAAATTTTTGTTTGAGGTGACTTCTTTGTAAGGTTGAGATTTTGGTTGACATTTCTTCACTCTTGTCCTTCTCTTGAACCCATGTAGAAGGACAGAGAATGCTAGGACTCTGAATGGCTAAGATATGGACTAGAGCAACTTTCCTTCAGGATGATGCTAACTATACCCCTCAGGTATGCCATTGGTATTACCGACTCATTTTTCCTCTCATTTCCCCTCCCAGACATGTCCTTACCCATTTGAATCAATTATCCTCTCTCTTGCACAAGGTCATAAAGGTACAAATTAGTAACTCCTAGAAACAGCTGGTAGGAAAAGTAGAAACCATCTGACTCTGAGCATATGCTTGTACATAGGGGACTATCACCAAGGTATGCCTATAATGATGCAACTAAAGCAGAGTTGGAGATTTGTTTTACCTGATCATGTATCCTCAGAATTTAGCCAGTGCCTGACTTCAGCTTTTTCTCAAAAATGCATATGAAATGTAAGACTGGAAAATTAATTCTCTTAATTTTATTTTCTACAACATCATTAGCCATCTCTGCCCAACCAGAGAAAAATGTGCCAATCCAAATGGGAGACATTTAAAATAAATTTTTTTTTTTCAAAAAGGAGTGACTACTAATGATACAATTAATAGCAGATGAGATTATTTTCAACTTTATTGATGTTTAAGCCACTTAAGACAAAGCACTTTCCTAAGTGCTTATTATTTTGAATAGTTGATGACTGTTATGAGCCATGATTTTTTAACGTAGTATAAGGGAGTGTCATTCATGCTAAATTATGAAAGAAATAAAGTCTTTAAGCCCTTTCTTTCTCCTTAACAAGGTCAAGCTTATTTCTTAAAAGTGGGGCAGGGGAGACTTCTGTTTTCCTTTGACACCAGATGCTTCTCTGCACTTGACTGGGCTAAGGACGTTGATAACTTAAAAAAAAAGAAGAAATGCCTCCAGGTCCACAGAATCTGAAACCAGGTCCCCTGTGACCAAGTCAGGGCCCTCATCCACACTCTGAATTAGAGAGATGTGGCAGGGATCTCTCTGATTCTGTGGTCACAAGGCTGGGGCCATTATCCATATGTCTCACCTCCTCTGCTGCTTCCAGAAATTGCAAGGGCACCAGAAATAAGGTTCTACAGTGCTTACCAGAGTGATAAATTTGTTTAGATAGGAGGTATTTAATGTGTGAAATATTTCTCACCTACCTCCCACTCTCCACCCCCACGTTAGCACGCTCCTATTGAATTCAAGGTGTGAACACCTAGAGATTTCACTCTGACTCAACTTTCCATTCTCATAGTTGATAAGACTGACAGGAACGAGATGTGTTTGACAATATCCCACTGTGCGTTTTAAACATTGTATATGTGTAGTAAGTAGTTGGAGGGGGTGAAAGCAAAGCTCGCAAAATGTTTTCTTAAAAAAGGAATCACGATCAAATCCCCTTGACAGATAGCTTACTTACTGAGCATTTACTACATCTGCAACACAGACTTGCACCAAGTAGCCCACATAAGGTTCACAGCAGCTCACACTTTCAAGATGGGGACATTTAAGCGTGGAGAGGTCAAGTCACTTGCATAAAGTTGGCCCTAGCAAAAGGCAGAGACACGTTTTGAATACTAGTAGTCTGACACCTAAATCTGATTATTAACCTCCATACTGTACTGATCGGAGTGAATCCAGAGCACTTCTGGTGTCTTTTAAATAAGATATGACTTGCTTCAAATACATCAGCATTTATTGGAGTATAATTACTGCTTAAAGTCAGATACACCTGTGGAAACCAGTTCTGTAATTTCAGGATTTTCCCCCTAACTAATGAAGGGCATTTTCTTTGCAAGAGAATTAAGCACAAAATTGTGCAAGGATTGAAACACTCTGTGAAACCAGGATTACACCCACTTTGGCATGTTGTGTCAAGCACCAGGGGCACACGGAAAGAAAAGCAGACTGGAGTCAATGGTTACACATTCAAATTTGAGCCTCAGCCATATATGTGGGTTCCCTTCCAAATGGACATTTACATTGCCTTTCTGTGGCTCAAGTTGGTGTTTGTCAGATTGTGTTATTCAAATGTAGGAAAAAAGACAGCGGAGCCCCAGGGAAGTTTCACAATTATAACCTAACTAGTTCCCCAACTTACTTTGGAGAAAGGGGGCCACCAGAGTGTTTGATAAACACAACCTCAAATAGGTCATTTCTTTTCTGGAAGCCAGCAGTCTCATTCTGCAGTAGATCCCAGATAGGTCTTGCCGACTGACATTCTTACCGAGATTTAGAAACTTGGGATCCATCTTGATCCTGACTTTGGTGGGCGGAGCGGGAGCCGGAGATTATCTTTGTGAAAAATCTAGTTTTTATTACATCGCCTAAAGTAGCACAACCTGCTACACTAATGAAATCGTGTTCTTGGTTGAAAAGGGCAATTGTTAGCCTGACTTTGTGCTCACTAAAAACATTCCCCCGATCTTGTTAAATTATTGCTCTCATTTCAGATTTTTATGGCTCTGCAGCTTACCAGCCCTCATTTCTTTACATTTCATTCATTTTCCTTGTATTGATGATTAATGGAGGATGTCGAATGTTAGAGTGAGCAGGCATCAGCAATTGCAAGATCATAATTAGTTTAGCTGACGAGGGCCTCTGATAGCGCTTGCATCTGGATGAAAAAATTACCCTATAGGGAGCTGGCTGCTCACCAGGTCTTTTTAGTGATACATTGTGAAACACCCGATGAATCAAATGCCCTTTCAATGCCAAGAAAGTGTTCCAGTCTTGAAGCCAAAATTATGTCTGCAGAAAGCTTTCCATTTGAAATGTATCAGAGTACAATTATAACCATTGTATTTTCTTGGCAGGGACACCCCTAGTCTACAGTATGGACTCAAGTTAAATAAATTGCCTAAATTTTATGAATCCCTGAAATTCTGACTTACAGTGTTTGTAATTTTTAATTTATAATAAAATTGGGTTCCAGCAAGACTTTTTCCATTTCTTATCTAGCATGCATATTTTATCATTTAAGACTTTGCTTCCTAGAGAAAGGAGAGCAGAGTTGCAACACAAATACAGACTTTTTTTTTTTTTTTCTTTCCAGCAAGAAAATTCCATTTCCTGCCTGTTAGTATTTGTGCCGACAAACACAGCCGGACTTTTATTTCAGTGAGAAGTTTAATGGAATCATTACTTTATAGCAAGACTGAAACAAGCCATACTAATTATCTACTTTTAAATATTCTTAGATTATTTCTGACTCTGGTGATTACAGAATTCCAGCCCACTAAAATCAATTTGCATGCAGAAACGCTTGTGACTTCCAAGTCTGAGTCAAATGAAATAAATAAATAGCCATTGATAGGACTATGCTGTCTCACTTCAACAGCACCTCGGAAGAGTTCCTATTAGTAAGACGATATTTCTAGTTGGCAGAAGTTTCTATCTTCTTCTCAGCTTTGGGAAATAAAGGCTGTTCTCTTTCGGGTTTTACAATTGCAAACCAAAGACTAGAAGTGAATGTCTTATCTTCTCTTAATACTTAACTTACATGAAATACATAAAAAAAAAGACACAAATCAGGTTTAACTGAAAATGGTTTCTATGTTGCATTGACTCCAAGTTTGATGGGAGTTGCAAGTCCAAATGGCATAGGCTGCTTCTTTTTCCAAAGTATGTGAAACATATTGCCATGTTCTGTCTTTTGACTTTTGTTTTGACACTTTTAAAAGGTATATTTTAGGGTTCAGCCTTTAGGAGCCATCATTAAAGGCACAAAACCCAAAGTTCAAAAAGTTAAAGCTGTTCCTGTGAAAAGCCTTTGGTGTTACACACACCTCATCCATCACTGTAGGGTTAATTATAATGAAAATCAGTGGTGCCTATTAAACACAATTGAACCTGACCTCATTATGGGCAGTGTGGTTTTATACTGTCATTGTTGCTAGTCTAAAGACAAAACTCCTGGGTTGATTTGGTCTAACTCCACTGATCATGTGACTCACCTCTGACCTTGTGTTTTTTCTTTCTGTTTCAGAGGCGTAGAGGCTCGGGTGTTTTTTGTGCCAATTGCTTGACCACGAAGACCTCTCTCTGGCGAAAGAATGCAAATGGCGGATATGTATGCAACGCGTGTGGCCTCTACCAGAAGCTTCACTCGGTAAGAACTTGTTAAGACCGTTTCAGAAAAAGCTTTGTAAAGCAGGCTGGTCTGCAGTGTGATAAGTACCATTCCCTGGCCTGCAGTGTTGGCCCCTGCAGAGTTTAATACAGTCAATCTGAGTGCACATGTGATTTATGGTGAAATGGCCTTAGATGTTATGGGGAGATACATTTGAAATCATTAGTAATGCACTTTGCTCCTTTTGATATAAAAGAGGAAAATGATTGATTTCTGGGAATTTCACACAACAGATTGTTGAACTAATGGTTATCAAGATTCAATGAAATCTAACTAGAAAGGAGACATCTCAAAAGTGCAAAAATACATTGTTTCCGATGTTGGTTGTTGGGGTTTTTTTGTTTGTTTAAAGGACTCAGTATAAAATACAGGGCAGGGAATTAATGCTTATTTTCTAGTTTACCTTTGGAATTTACAAGTGTCAGCTTATCTGCTTTGGGGCTAGAGGTCAGGTGCTTTTAGAAGAGTGGTTCTGAGGCCCTCGGAATACCAGGTGAATCTCCATAGGGCTCCAATAAATATTTGGGTGAGGTATCTGAGGGCCTGAGTCGCTCACACGTCACAATAAAGTGCGGCATAAAGGTGCCTTGTGTTTTAAAATCTCTGCCTGGCCTCTTCCTATGAGTCTCTGAGATACTTCCCATTGTTTCATCTCAAATGTTAATCAGAATCCTGTAACAAAATTTAAACATCTGCACTCCCTCATCCAGATATTCATTTGACTTCTAGAGGAGAAATTATTTTGTTTAAAATGTGTATCTGCTGACAAGAGATGCCTTTAAAAATAGGACTACCCCATTTAACAAATAGAAATCTGTTTCCCTCTGCCTTTTTTATTTTGTCTGGCATTTTACCATAGGTCTTAGGACAAATCAATAAATAGGTTATAGCTGTGGGAAATACAATTTGAGACATAATGTCCTCATAAATGGACCATTGGAAGCACTCTTTAAAAAATACATACTGCCAACAATATTAATTTGGTGGTAAACTGTAAAAACTTGTTATTATTAGCATAGAGTGAGTAGAAAGATCCCTGACCACCATCTCCCTGCCTCTTTCTTTTTTCTTTAACCTTCACCATTTAAACACAGCAATAAGCTTGCATTTAGTGAGTACTGACATTAATGATTTTAATTGAACTCTAGCCAATTGTAGGCCAGGTATTAATTAAACTACTGTCGTTCCAGGTTATGATAAGTTAACAGCAATGATATAAACTGAATTCCTTTTTTTAATAATTATTTTAATATTCATCTCTCCATAGGCAAGATGTTTTCCATTTTGAGGGGTTATTTTTGATCATGAATTGATAAATATAAAACTTTTGCTCACATTTCATGTCAAAGACTAATAGTTATGAAAATTTAGAAGAAGGTATTAATGAAAATTTCAGGTTTCTTTACAAGGTAGATATTAAATACTGTTTATTTTCACAAGAGCATGAGTTCCTTATAAACCTAAATTTCCTGAACAAATAAATGAGCATATCATATCCAAGGACTGCATCATATTAATTCTGAAACCAGTAATTCAATGTCAATAACAAGTGTGTTATCTTTCTTGCCTTCAAAATACCTTTGTGACAATAGAAACATTTCACCAATTTTTATTTATACTTTGTTTACTATGAAAAAGTTTCTCACTTGCATTAAGTTGCATAGAATAATTCTCAAATTCTATATTGTGTACTTTGTTCTTTTATGTAGAAGTTATTTCCTGATTTTAGTAACTTCCCAGAAAAATCAGTTTAGCCCATGTAAAGATGCTCGTAGATGTTTAATCTGTAAATATGCATTAATATATTAAACTTACTCTTGATTTTATAAATCAAAGTGAGACTATTCTTCAAGTAAAGTTTTTATTTATATTTGTTTTATTGAATTTTTATTATTTTGAATAAAGAAATTATAATATCTTTTCTATTAAAGATGTTAGTCATGAAATATAAACACCTGTCGAACATATTACATAAATCCTGGTCATCTAATGCATAAGCATACTTGATTTGAAATCAGCATTCAATGTAGTACACAGTAGAACGATAGATTATCTGAGCCAAGACTGCAGATGAATTTAGATTTCTAGCAGAAAACATACGCTTCACCTGTTAGCCAGTAAAATCTTACATAGTGATTATAAAATATTATTAGAAGAAGAAAAATAAAAGTGAGAGGTTTCAAAAAGACATACAAAATTCCTACTGAAATGACTTGGATTTCCTGATATCTTCCTCACGATTCTGTCACTATTTATGCACTGATGCTTCATATGTTATATTTATTTGTTATCTTTTTATTTTTTTAAAGGGAAGGTGCAGGCAGGAATGAAGGTGAGTAGGCAGGCAGGGAGCCAGAAAGAAAGAGGAAGAAGAAGCATTTTATTTATTTTATGTGCTTGTTCATCCTGGTTGTTTCCCCGGCCCAGGGACATAAGTGGAGGCCTCGGGATGTATGTGGGTGCACCGGCCAGAAACGAGACCCATGCTTGACTCCACCAGGGTGTAACTGATATTTCATATTTCATATTTGTATTTGCCGTTATTTAGAAGAATGTATGCGTTAGTCAGCTCGGGCTGCCATAACAAAATGCTATAGACTTCAGCATTAGAAAGGTGTTTTCACACAGTCTGAAGGCTGGAAGTCTGAGATACAGCACGAGGGTCTGGTGAGGACTTGCCTTCCTGGCTCGCAGAAGGCCTCTTTCTCACTATGGGCTCATTAAATCACATTTACCTGCTAAAGCCTGTATCTCCAAATAAGTCACAATGGGGGTTAGAACTTCCACGTGGTATATACAATTTTCCACAGATGTCATCAAAACCTGTCTCCCGTGTTCCTAAGCTTGCATCTTAGTGCATAACTCAAAAACTGACAGTGATTTCATAAAAATCACATTTCTTCCAGTAACTTTCTGCCCAGTTTGATTACTAAATGATGCAAACCCCAAATCTATTGTGTATGGAGCAGCTATTTACAAGTAGATTAACATTTTTCAGTCCTCCCTGCAAAGATGAACATGATTTAATTAGGCGAACATAGTGCATTTGGGTTACTTCCTCTGATGCTGCTTAGGGCAAAAGGAGGAGATTTAGTAAATCTATACCACAAAGCCAATCCTTGCTTTGAACTGAAGCATGGTTTATATTTGTGAGGAATTGTGAATGCATTTACATGTATTTTTTAATGTTTTCCTTTTATGTATTGTGTGTGTTCTCTGCAGACTCCCAGGCCCTTAAACATCATTAAACAAAACAACGGTGAGCAGATTATTAGGAGAAGAACAAGAAAGCGCCTGAACCCAGAGGCACTTCAGGCTGAGCAACTCAACAAGCAGCAGAGAGGTGGCAGTGAGGAACAGGTCAATGGGAGCCCTTTAGAGAGGAGGTCGGAAGACCACGTAAATGAAAGTCACCAGAGAGAAATTCCACTCCCCAGCCTGAGTAAATTCGAAACCCAGGGTTCATTGACTAAAAGCCATTCTGCGCAGCAGCCAATCCTGGTCAGCCAAACTCTGGATATTCACAAAAGGATGCAACCTTTGCACATTCAGATAAAAAACCCTCAGGAAAGTACTGGAGACCCAGGAAATAGTTCCTCTGTGTCTGAAGGGAAAGGAAGTTCTGAGAGAGGCAGTCCCATAGAAAAGTACATGAGACCTTCAAAACACCCAAATTATTCACCACCAGGCAGCCCTATTGAAAAATACCAGTACCCCCTTTTTGGACTTCCCTTTGTACATAATGACTTCCAGAGTGAAGCTGATTGGCTGCGGTTCTGGAGTAAATATAAGCTCTCCGTTCCTGGGAATCCGCACTACTTGAGTCATGTGCCTGGCCTACCAAATCCTTGCCAAAACTATGTGCCTTATCCCACCTTCAATCTGCCTCCTCATTTTTCAGCTGTTGGATCAGACAATGACATTCCTCTAGATTTGGCGATCAAGCATTCCAGACCTGGGCCAACTGCAAACGGTGCCTCCAAGGAGAAAACGAAGGCACCCTCAAATGTTAAAAGTGAAGGTCCCTTGAATGTAGTAAAAACAGAGAAAGTTGATAGGAGTACTCAAGATGAACTTTCAACAAAATGTGTGCACTGTGGCATTGTCTTTCTGGATGAAGTGATGTATGCTTTGCATATGAGTTGCCATGGTGACAGTGGACCTTTCCAGTGCAGCATATGCCAGCATCTTTGCACGGACAAATATGACTTCACAACTCATATCCAGAGGGGCCTGCATAGGAACAATGCACAAGCAGAAAAAAATGGAAAACCTAAAGAGTAAAACCTTAGCACTTAGCACAATTAAATAGAAATAGGTTTTCTTGATGGGAATTCAATAGCTTGTAATGTCTTATGAAGACCTATTAAAAAATACTTCATAGAGCCTGCCTTATCCAACATGAAATTCCCTTATTATTCTTTCTTTCAATGAGTAGGTTACCAAGATTTAAAAGCGAGATGAATGGTCAGTGAGAAAAAAATGGAAGATGGTAAATAGTCATGTTTTAAGACCTATTAAGTCTAAACCATCTTAGCAATGTGTACTGTGGAAATGATCCATGAGAAGCATCACAACAGACTGTAATTATTAAGTTTGTAAAGAGAGAGATGAAAGCTGTCTAGAACTTGGATGGGTTTACGTACTATGATCCTAACACAGTATTGGGCTAGCCATTGGCCTATTTGTTGAAAAACCCCATAAGTCTTTGCCTAAAATTGGAGTATCAGGAAATCATAGGCAGATGAAGAGAAAGCTAACCTCCATGGCAGTGAAAGGAAAATGGCGCCCTCTTACATTAGTCTTCTCTCATTGACCGTGTTTCAGATGTAGACCTAGAAATGTGAGCTGTGGTTAGGCTTGGTGAGAGAGCAGCAAGAAAACTGACAGATGATGGCACAGTGTTTTTGGCCAGCCCTGCCTGTACATGCACATGCACACCCTCTCTGATATTTTTGTCCTTTAGATGTGCAGACACTCCTTTTGAAAGTAGTTCTTATGTTTGCAATTTAGGTTCATTCTATCCAAATACACATGCGTTTTTGAAACGTGTCCTCGATGCTTACATTTTATTTTAGCCAGATAGTTCTTTCTTGTATGTGATACACCAATTTGGATTTATTTGTTAAGCCTCCTCACAGTCACTAATATCACTTGGCACATTATAACTAAAGGGATTCCCTCAGTTCAAAAGGCTAGAAGGATACAAAAATTCAGACCAGGGCATAATTTGTTTAGAACACATGGTATTTCTCCACAAGGTAACCTGCTGTATTTATTTATTTTCTTTTGGTTAAATTTAATTTCCAAACTTTGTGGTCAGGCAGCGTCTAAGGTTACGTTACCACAGACTGACAGTTGGTATATGTACCAATCAATCCCTTCATTAGATTTCTACAGGTTTAGTTAAGTAGCATTAAATAGGATTCTTAGAAGTGTGTCTTCATAGTACTTTTGATACTTAAGGCTTTGTAAAACTATCCATGAAGGGAAAGCTCCTCAGCATAACTGCTCAGGGAAATAGGGCTAAATAATTGAACATTAAATAATTGGTTAAAGGTGCTGTTAGTCGAGCCTCAATGCTTGCTACAAGGATGTGTGTTCAAGGACTGACTTTAATAATTTGCATTATATTGTCCCAACCAGTAGTTTATTTTTTGCCACGGAGATGTAGAAGATATTACAAGCTACTGGATGCACTGTCAGATTAACTTATTTCATTAAAGAAGTTGGGAGAACAAATAGGAAAAAAAAAACTTATTTTTCTAGTAAATATTAATGTATTACATTTCAAATAATGGTGCCTGACATATTGAATAATTATTTTCTACAGTGTACGTATGCAACAAAGATATTCCATCATGCATTAGAGTCAGTTCTGGCTCTGCCTAGCTGTTTACATTTGCAAATGTAGCAAACAAGGTAATGAAGCAACCATTTCTATTGCGGTAGATATCTTGTGTGTGTATGTGTGTGTGTGTGTGTGTGTGTGTGTGTGCGTGTGTGTGCATTAAAGTTGTAAACGGTCACATGAAACAAATGAAAGTTCTTGATATAATGGTATGGAAACAAGAAGGAAATGAAAATATTTTTATGCCTACTTAGGAAAAAAAAGGGTAGCACTATTCATTCCAAGTACTTTTTTTTTTTTTTAATTTTTAAGCTCTTAACTCACATTGTTATGCTTAAAATGATAAACATATATCCTCTTTTTATTGCTTTGTCTATGTTTCAGATGAAACATTTCAGAAATTATTTTGATAAGTGCTGCTGGAATCTGCAGCACTGATGTTTTTATTGCATTCTGTAGTCGCATTTGCACTCCATTTTTACATTAATTCGCAGTTGCTTTGTATTGTTTTGTTTTGTTTGGGTTTTGTTTCTTTTTCACAGTGCCAGGTCTTTGTTTCTTAAAGTTGGATGGCAGGTAGAGTTCAACCAGTTCTTGACTATTGTAGTGAATGAAGTTTAAAAATGTCTTTCTGATGTCATGTTGTCATTTCTATTCTTGCATTTTCATTTTCTTTATCAGAGAGAGACAGAGAGAGGAGAGAGAGAGAGAGAGAGAGAGAGAGAGAGAGAGAGAGAGAGAGAGAGAGAGAGAACACCTGGATAAGCCTTCCACTTCAGGTTTCTTTTTAAAGGGCCCTGTTGTAACCTCACGTATAGGGAACTCTAAAATTCACATAAAAGAAATAAGGAGGTGTAATGAAGAACTTGTGACATTCAAATTATGTGATATGATTTATCTTCCTTAAGAATTTTGATGAATGCATCTCAAAATATACAGGCATAGTTAAGAGGTGACCGTTAAAGATCTGAAAAAAGAGAGATTTAAAAAAATATTTACTTTTCTTGGTAAAAGGATTCGAACAAAGATTAATATAAAATATGGCAATTCTCAAGCAAAAGTATATGTGGACTGCTCAAATCAGCAAAATACCAGAAGCTTAGTTAACTTGGGCAGTGTTACAGTATGATTTCTTGGACAAAACTACTGCTAAAGAAATTTCTCCAATGTGTCAGTAATTTGGGGCCAGTATGCCTCTTTCTTTATTCTGATCCCCCCCCACCCCCACAGGAAGACGTAGTAATAATGACTAGCATTGAGAAATGCATATCACTATTCTTGGAATATTTGTGGTCAGTCTACTGTCTTATTCTTAGATAGCATTGATGTGATAGATCTTATTCCATATTCTTTTACTTTTCATTTTTGTTTTCATTATTACACATTTTGATGGAGAAGTTGAGTTTTTGTTTTTTTTAAAGGTGAAAATTTACCATAACACTAAATGCCCTTTATTTTTTGACTTATGAAACCCTTTGCTCTACTCTCAAAATATATTCTAAAAGTGGTTGGTTATTTGTTTCTGGTTTCACAATCTCTGAATCATTTTGTCTTAAATTATGATTTTAAAAGACCCATTTAAGTGCCATTTAAATCTCTTTTTTTTTTTTTTTTTTTTCTTTTTGAGGACTTTTGAGATGATTTGGGAATGTCTTCTCCTGGAAAAGTTTCCCAGTAGGATGAAAACAATATGCCAGCTAAACTCATGTGCCATTGAAAAACTCTTAAGTCTTTTCAAATTGTCTATATTCTGAGTTGAGTTTTGCATCAGATTTTAGTCCAGGACCAGCTCCTGCTTTCTCATTCTCCCTTTTTCACTCTTTCTCTCTTCCTCTCTCACCCATACATTCATACTGTGGTTTGGGATAGAAAATCATAGAGCCAGCCCATCTCTGAAGGTTGTGGATTGACTGACACTACACGACTAAGTGTGAGAAAAAGATGGAGCTCTAAACATGGACAGGTTCACGCTCTAGTTCAAGTGGAAGAGAGTGTGCCCGTTCTTTCAACATGACATATTGAGATGTTCTTTAAAAAAAAAAAAAAAAAATCAACTTTTAAGATAGTGACGTTTTGTTCTAAACTATTCTCTTTTAGTAACGGTAGGTTTTAGAAAACAAGCATGGGGATTCTTTTCTAAGGTCATATTAATGAGAAGAAGAAAACAGTGATTATCTTTAACAGCTCTTTGTTGAAGCCTGTGGTCGCACATTATGTTTATGATTGCACGTGTGCACATAATCTATGATGATCCGATGCAAATACAGCTCCAAAAATAGTAAATGTATATATACATATATATATATTTTAAAATACCTGAGGAAATACGTCTTTCTTAATACATTGAGAGTATCAGTACTGCTATTAAAATAATTATTAGCCTCCTGCTGTGTGGCTGCAAAATATCGTAAGGTGACCTGTCTTGAGACATCTGAACTGCCAGCCTGTTTAGCAAGCGAACGTTAATGAAATTCTGGACGGGGAATATCTGCCCAGTGGTGGAAACTGGCAAGGAGGAGGCTGATGGTCAGCTTCTGTGCCGTAAGCCGACTTTACAGGAGAACACGGCTTCCCGTCTTTAAGCTGAGGGCCCTGGCCTCTGGGGTGAGAAAGTAGGTGAAAGCTTGCTGACTGTCTTAGATCACAAGAGAAAACTAAGGAATTGAAGTCCAACCTGACTATGAAACTAAGCACGCTAACAAAGGTAGGTACCATGAGGTGAGATCTTCTGACAGGGCAACTGTTATTGAAAAGAGGCTAGAAAGACATGCATGAGTATTTCGAAGGTCATTTTGAAGGTTAGTTTCCCAGTGAAAGACTTGGCCCAGGAAGGATGGCGTGGCTTTTTTGCAGAGCGTGTCCTTTTGGTTTTCCATTGCTGTTTCATAGACAGCGGACTCAAGTGATTGTGATAGCGGTGCAATTATTTAGAAAGCATCCACAGTTCTTTGCAGTAATTAAGACCACTGGAAGATGCCAGGGCAGAAGTGTGTCAAGTCAGGGATGAAGAAAATGTGAAATTTAACATTGACCCACACATGGAACTGGATAGGAAATACTCACATGTTGTTCTCTTGAAAGGTAGAGCTGTGAGCTCCACTCCATTCTTCACCAGAGCAAGGCAAGAGTAACTTGGCATGGAAGTAATAGTTAGCCTTCATCAGAGAAAAAAGTTCCTTTAAAGACCCATAAGTCCCCAAACTGGATCCTGATTTTTACCCCTGGTTGTTTTTTCATGATATGACCTGCAGCAAATCACTTTTTCTTTTTGTGCCTCAGGTCCCTCACCTATAAAATTGAAAAAAATATATTAATAATATTATTAATAATAATAATAATAATAATGGTAATGTAGTACTTGTTTGTAAAGCACTTTGAGATCCTTGGTTGAAGGCACCATGGCAGTGCCAAGTATTATTGTATGGCCAAGGGGCTTATTTAAATTCTCTGTTCCCAAGGGCCAAGAAAGGTTGGGGTCATTTTCGTTAAAGATGAGCTGTAAATATCATAATTAGACAGCCGATAGTATTGACTATGAAGAGGCAAAACTATGACATGGCTGATAAAACCATAGTTTCTTAATGGCTATCAACAAGGCAAATATCACAGTAACAAATGCCAAATTCCTTAGGGTGGGCTATTTGAAAACATGAAAAATTGGGGGTGGGTGGGATAGGGGTGGGAAACATCTCAAAATGCCAATGTAAAATTAACTTACAGCAATATTCACCAGCAGAAAATGTCTTTCATATGGAATGATTTCATGTTGCTAAGAAAAAATTCAATTTGTAGTCCTGATTTGAATATTAGAATGTTGGCTATAATAGTTCTGTTCTTACAACACATGGAATTTTTTGTTGTTGTTGTTTTATTTAATTTTGTTTTCATAGTGCATGTTCATTTCTACTCACAAACATGTTCTTGGTGTATTTCTTATGCAAACAATCTTCAGGCAGCAAAGATGTCTGTTACATCTAAACTTGAATAATAAAGTTTTACCACCAGTTATACATAATGGCGTTGGTATGGTTTATGTGGATTCACTTTCATCCATGTAGTAATAGGAAACACAGACCATTGTAACAAACAGGCTCTGATGAATTGAAATGGCTCAAACAAAGCACCGTTTTTTAAAACATTACTCAGATTGAAAAAACCTGAATTCTCTCAACTTGTTTTGTTTTGCTTTGCTCTTTTTCTTTAACAATCAATCTCTTATTGATAGATTTTGTGTAAAAAATTATACTAGTTTCTCTAGGAACATTAACAATAAAAATTGTGTTTATTTCAAAAATATTTATTGAGTATCAAGTATTGAGTGTTGAGTATCGGATAATGATTATGTTGCACTGTGGAAAACTCCTGCTTTTGAAGTTTAACTTTGATTCAGTTCAGTATACCCACATAAATAGAATGTGAGGATCCTGAGAAATCATATCAAGAAGTTTATATTAATATTAAATGCCTTTGTTCATATGTTTAAAATTAATCTGAGGAGGTTTTTCGAAGGGTGATTTTGAAAGAAGGAAGAGGCAAAAAGAAATCATTAGGTAGAAAAAAGACTTGGGAAGACTCACCTTGCGTTTTTAACCAGAAGGAAAAGCACAGAAAAGACAGAATCACAAAGTGCCTAAATAATGTTACTTAAGATTTGTTTTGAAAATTTCATATTAAAAATTTACCATGTAAATTTACCACAATCTTCTAATCATCTCTCTCTCTCTCCCTCCCCACCCCCTGCCGCTCTGCTACTCTAAATTAATAAAACTTTCCATTTTTTTCCAGCTCTTTTCTCCCTGTTTTAAAAACAACAGAGTAGAGACTCTAAGGGACTTTCATAATGTTAATCCTGTTTCATAGCTGAAGGCAACACTCTCTAGATAAGAGAATAGTGATAGTCATGTGATCTTTTTTCTTATGTAGAACTTGATTCTTCTATCAGGTACCACTTTTCAAATAAAGTTGAATTTGTTTTGTTCTCACCCAGAACTGTCACAATCCCATTTTAGGAGAAATATCTATCTGTGGGCTAGTTATCATTGTTTGAAGGAAAGGAAGAGTGAGTCAGCGCCACCATTCCTCCCTCACTTTGAATCTCCCATCTCTGAGAGGGCAGAGCTAGACTCAGAAACTCATTGCACAAAAGGATCCCTCAAGTAGCCTGTGCAGTCGAAGCCAGCTGGGCAGAGGCTTTGGGAACCGGAGAGCCCTATAAAAGTAGCCTTTCCTGGACCCACGAACATTGCCAACTGACTCGTGTTCCCAGATTTTCAAGAAAAACCAGACAAAGGGAATTTTATATGAAATCTCCCATTTTTTAGTGGTAGAGACTGACTTTTTTTTTCTTTTCTTTTTTTTGGAATACTTCAAGTCAAACAAAACACTTGTTCAGAATAAATTCCACCCCTAGACAGGCAAGGGTGACCCTTGAGCTTGAACAACCATGAACTCCAGTAACTGGTAGAGAGGAAACTGGGTGAAGGGCTGAGGTTAGACGTGGCTCCTCAGGGTTTTGTCTCGGGTCCCAGTGCATCTCCGGCTCTGCCAGAAAACCCCCAAGCACTACAGCGGTAGCACCTGCCTGATTCTTGTGGAGCCAACTTTGCTAAAGACAAAAAAACATTTGCACAGAAGAGATATCAGCCCCTATATTTTGAGCAGACTGCTAATTACTCCGTACTTTTGTTTTCAATCTTTGTAGCAACAAGTACAATATTTCTTTCATTAGTAAGCTGCTGCAAGCAAATTTGCCCTTTCATGTACAAGGCAATCTCAAAAACTATTAAAACTTGCTCATATTAATGTCCAGTAATGTCCTTAGATCCCTATTTTAGGATGAAGATAACGAGGTTAGAAAAGTAAAGCTTGATAGTCTATGGCAGGGAGGGGCTTTTATGTTATAATTGATGACATTAATGAATAAAAATGTTTTTAAATAAAATTAATGTTTTTTTATAAAGAAATCTTTTTGCTAGTTTTGCAAAACTTTTCCCCCTGACATTTGAGATGTCAGTCATCTGAAAGTCATCTTTTAGAAATGTTACAGTACTAAAACATGGAGTCTATTACATGAAATAGCAACCAGTGCTCCCGAAGTCCTACTCAATAACAACAATAACTATTAAGAACTATTAGTCACTTTTACCTTCAGGTAAGCAGAGGGAATAGGATAGCAAGAGTTATTATAGAGAAAATATAGATATTGAAACAACTGCCACCAAAAGGTGAATTTCCAGTTTTGAAATGAACAAGCAGTGAATTGTAAGCAATTTCTCAAGAATATTTATGAACTCAAAACAATAAATATAGCACAGACTTTCTCAGAACACATACATACCACCTCTTGCATTAAAGCAAGGTCTTCCTTCATTTTATTTACGCATTAGTCTGTTTTTAGAAGTAATGTAATAATAATCAACGGTATTTTCTTCAGAAGTTAAATTTCTATCAGTTTTTCTACATAGCATGTATTACCCACTGAGTGGATATTTCCTCTCTATCTACAACAGATAACTTGCAAAGCTCAATTTGATGCCATTATGATGGTTTGTTATAATTGTATTTTACAATTGCCTCGATATTTTTCTCTGGTGAAAATACTTTTATTTTAGTGAAATTATCCACCATTATTTTGTTGTTTATTGGTGGTATGTAGTACAAATCCAGGCTTCATGCATTTATTCATCAAATATTAATTGAGCAATTACTATATACCAGGCACTTTCCAGGCATTTGTACTAAATAAAAGAACAGAATAAAATTTATGTGAAAGATACAGACAATTAACATACTTACACAGTAAACACAACAAATGTGTAAATCACATTTCATGCTGAAAGATGATAAATACTCTGGAGAAAAAGTAAACAAAATTCAGGGGGAGGAGCAATGGATGGATGCCATGTTTGAGATAATAAATAACAGTACAGGCCGCATTGGGTCAAGACATAAAGAAGTGTCTGGCAGACTGAACAGGTCCCAGGGTGAGAGAAAGTATCTGGTAAAGTGAAGAAAGAGCAAAGAGGCCAGTGTAGCTGGCACAGAGGAAACTAGGGGGAGAGTATTTATAAAATGATTCTGAGACAGAAAGCACTTAGGTACAAAGAAATCAGTTCACTTAGGACATTGTTGGCCTCTTGGAGACTGGCTTTTATTCCTCCTGAAGTGGGGAAATATTTTACTGTTTTGAGCAGAGGAGTGTTGAATGATTTATGTTTTAAAGGGGCCATTCTTTTCTATACCTGAAATAACTCATAGGTGGAAACACAAGGATCGAGTCAAGGAAATCAGGTTGAGGCTTATTTGGTAATCTCAAGAAATCATCAAGAAATGAGAGGATCAGAAAAACATTAAAATTCCAAAGTGGAATAATCTAGGTTGCCAGAGAATATAGTTCAAGAAAAAGAGAAGAATCAAGAATCATTGCAGGAATTTTGGTCCTAGCAAATGGCAGAATCCGTGGGATGGATTGAAGTTTGGAGTGGGTAAAAAAAGTTAAATTTTGGGCATGCTGCACATATTTATTCCAAACAGATTGTGTAGACAGTTAGGTCAATGAGTCAGGGGTAGAAAGTAGGTTTAATACCCTTGATAAGTCTCTCATTATCTTAAACAATTTCATTGAAATTTCAGGAGACACATCGATTATTCCCCCTATGACTTTTCAAAATGAGATAAGATATTCAGAGAAAAGGCTTTGGTATTTAACAGAAAACAGTGACTTCTAAGAAAGCATTTATGGGATTATTTTACCTGGGATATCTAATAAAGTAAAAAATATCAAAACTTGAAAATCCAAATAAAGTTAGAGAATAAAATGTTTAGTTTTTCCTAAAATATATTGCTGTTTAATTTGTAATCCAGCAATCAGCCAATGCTATTTTCAATTTTTTTTAAATTGTACTTGAAAAAACGTTCGATTATAGCCTTACATACGCTTAAAGTACACGTCATCATAAGTCATCAAAACAACATCCGCACATTCTATGTTAAGTTTACCACCCAACAGTACAATTCTATCCTTTATCGTACCATTCGCCCCTTTACATGATTGGCCCCTGTCCCTTTCCCTTCTGGTCAATGAATTTTGCTAGTAACAGCTGTCCTTGTTCTTGGATCACTATTTAACTTTCAGATAGCAGCTTTCAAAGTGTTAAAAGAATTCTCACAGAGCGAGCACATATAAAAGTTTTAATTAATGTACTAAAGACAGAACTACCAATCTGACCAAAAAAAAAAAAAATTGGAAAGACTGGAAAGAACTGAAAAAAGATTGTAAGTTAGATACAAGATAGTTCATATCCTATTTGACAATAATGACCATATTCTTTATGGTTATCTTTATTATTGGAGAGAAATCTTATATTCTTTCTGGACAAAAACACCCATTGTATCTGATCAGTTTTCTATAACTCAACAGAAATATAGTTAGTAATAATAAACAGTTATATTTTCCTGGAGCATAAAGTGATAATAAACTTTAATATAATAGGCCTTTTAGATAATACATTGTATGACTTTGAAAGATGGAGCAATTATTTTGGCCTCACTTTCAAATTTGGTTATAATTTTATTAACAAAATATAGAAGAATCTGAAAATGTTTTTACATTTACATTTTTGTACTTTGTTACTTTCCATAGTATGTAACAATTTAAACTTTTTTTTTTACAGAAACAAATTAAATTTTATTTTCCAGACTGGAAATTGAAATCAAATTCACACCGTTTAGATATAAGAATACTTAAGAAAGATCCCTATTCTACCGTATGATGCTACAAGAAATCTCATGAGAAAAAATATATACAAACACACATATATATATACATATAAATAAAGAAAAAGATAAATACTAGAGTATTCAAAGCACACTTATGAGGAAACAAATAGATTTTTTTTTTATGTTTTGAAGTGAGTGATGATTCATGAAAGTGTCACAGAGACTTTAAAATTCAGACAAAACATTTCTACTCTCAATAATTTCCAAATCACTATAGCTTCCTTGTTTTTCAAAACATCAAGGAATATATCAAAAGTGCTCTTTATGGAAGAAGATATTTTGGATATTTCTCTTTTAAAAAATCACAACAAAATAATTCTCCATCCACTACTATTTATACCCATCTCTTATTCTAGTCATTTGAAAAAAATAATAAGGGACTAATGATACATATGATAAAAACAATTTCTTCTCTAACTACTTTTTCTGATCTATTTCAGAAGGCATTTTAAAACCTACCAGAAGAGGGCATATCTATTAGATTGACTTTATTCCTGAAGATAAGGAAGAATAGAGTTCATTTCTTCTTTTGTCTTTGTTTCTAACATTTCATGTGTGTGCATGTGTGTGGTAACAGAGAGCAACCAAACATTTTTTAGATCAAATAGAATCACTTGTTCATGGCTCTAAAAATGTCTACTAGAGAAAGTTTTAACAAAAAAGTTACTACTTCGGAATTAAAGTCTTTACAATTGCTTTCCTTTTTTTCAATTTAATCAAGAATAAAACTGTTTTAACAATAATTACCCCTGTATGAATTTGCATCAATTACATCACCAGGGGTGAAGGATTGGGGGAATTAAATCAAGGACGGGGAATGTAGAACGATAATCTGTAACACTAAACCAGGCACATAAGAAGCTGCCAGACCCGTTTGTTCTAGACTTGACTCATTTGTGTGTCTCACAGGTTCCCCACATCAGAATCAATAAGAATTTCCCAACATGCCTCTACTAGGTGCTTTTTGTTAGTGTATTTGTTTGAAGCAACAGGCATGGTGTTTTAAAGAGTTCCCCCAGAAGTTCCTCTGGAGTTCAGAAGTGAATTGCAGCTTGTGGGCAATGTCTGCATTCTAGACATTTCACCTTTAATTATCGGGAAGATTTTGCTCTGTGTCCATATTTTTAAACAAAATCATTTCCTCGTTCTTTCATGAAAAATTTGTTCAGATTTGTTGAAAAATATTATTGACCATTTATTATTAGAGGAACTGTATATATCTTCTATAACTGTGTCCGCAGATAACACCACCATAAGAAAATCCTGGGATCCAGCCGAGGATCCTCTCTTTTTCTCATCCTGATAGCTAATTTTTTTTTACAAACTCTGCATATTTTACCTGCTAAGCAGTTTTCTCATCTGTCACCTCCACTTCTGTTCCGGTGGCGACATCTTTCTTCTGGGTCCGTCAGAGCCTTCTACCAGATACAGATGGGTTCCACGCAGCTGCCCGGTGAACTCTGTAACATGCAAAGCTGACGGTGGTGGTTCCCCTCCTGTAAGACCTTAGTACTTCCTGCTGTGTTCACAGAATAAAATCCAAGTGTTTTCACATAGCAAAGCCTTTAAAGACCCCCATTGGTCTTGATACTAACAACATCACATGTTATTCCCGGAGAACTAGACTGGTTCCTCAAGGATTTATAAAGTCTACGTCATTACTTGTACAGTTGCTTCTGATGTGGGCCCTTCCCACATGTATTTGCCTATCTTTCTCATTTCTGAATTTTTTAGACTCAGATCAGAATTCTTCTCTCGCACAATTTCTCTGAACAGGGTGCTGAAAATTCCCCTTCTCTGGACTTCCTGGTAGCACCGAGCTATTCTCTCACATCACACTAAAACACTGGCGCTGCACTTGAAATGTGGCTACCATGACTGAGTAACTGATTATTTTTTTTTTTTTTAAGGAAAGATCTGGCAGAAATAAAAGACCAGCAGAGACAGGCAGGAAAGGGAGAGAAGAAATAAGCCTTACTTTTAATTTAGTTCTTCACTTGCTTATTCCTAGCCCAGGCCACTCAGGAGGTATGTGGTCTCCATGGTGGACTTAACCACTAGGCACCAGGGTGCACCATCTTATTTATTTTATTAAAATCAAGTAAGCACATGTGGTCAGTGCTATTGTATAGGGCAGTGTAGCCCTAGACTCTTCCTTAAAGGGAGCTCTTGTAATTTTGGGGAAAAAACCACCAGCAGCTTAATATACTTTCATCCTTTATTTCTCTGGTGAAAAGCTCTGTATTTATTATAAACACTTTTTATTTATATGTATTAATATATAAACATCAAAAAGGGTCTCTCTTATACAAGACATGATTCTTCCTAATTTATTGAGTAATTTACTTTGGCAAATATACTAAAGTCACATTATATTATAATAATACGCCCCTGCCTCTACAGTCAATTGAAACATGTTTTTCTCCATGGGCCTTTTTAACCACCGTGAAAAATTGATTATACTTCATTGAATCTCAGGTTTACTGTATCAGAGGATTCATGTATTTCTGGACATTATTGGTGGTTTTATAAAACAAGGAGAAAGCAAAATCTGTGAATAATTTTCAAACTTTAACCTCAATTTCAATATTTTAAAATTTAACTGACAAGGTAATTATCCCAGAAATTGTCCTAACTAAATGATTTGTGAAACTATGATTGTCCCATTAAAATGACAGAGTACTCAATCAGGAGAGAAAAATGGTACTCTGAGGTTTGGCCCTATTAAACAGGTTCTTTATATTATTAGCCACTTCTCCTTTTGAATATATGCAGCTGTGTGTTTCTTTCTGCGTGTGTGAGAAAAAGTGTCACAGCCAGAAGACAGCTGATGTGAATGCAGAACAGGATAGCACCGGGTGAAGAGTGCAAATTCTGTGGGCGGATTGCTTGAGAAGAATCCCACAGTGCTATGTCACATGTGTGGCGTAATGGAAACACTTCAGTTGTCCACTTTCTACTCCATTTTCCTCATCTGTAAATAAATGGGGATAATAATTTGATCTGCCATAATGGTCAGGGTTGTACTACAGTAAAGAAAAAAAAACAAACAAAAGCAAAACTTACATTTCAATTTCATTAAACAGCTGAAGGTTGTTTCTTACTACCACCACATGTCAGCTCACATGGACTGGACAATTGGCTCCTCAGTGCTCTTATTGAAGGATATTGGTATCCACAACTGTCACTATGTGGAAAGTTACCAGTCATGTATTAGAGAGGAAAGAGCTCAAAAAGTCTTTCTTCACCCAGAAGTGACCCACACCACTTCCCCTCATAAATCATTGGTCAGCTGCAGCTCCAAAACCAATAAGGTCAGACTCACACTGTGCCCAAGAGAGAGGCTGAAATTATCAATGACAAGTGATTACCGCAGTAATTACATCTATCTCATATACTAAAGAGCATTTTACACAAATCACCTAGAACAGGATCTGAAGTAAGTTATTATTAACTAAGCGAAGAGCAAATGCATGAAGTGTGAAATTAGGTGATTCCAGTTTCATGTCAAACAAAATGATTTTAAGACTCCATTTCTGCTAAGACCAACTAATCTAAGGGGAAAGATGATAGCAAGGTAACCCAGGCAGTTAATACTTTATTTCCCACCAAGCATGATCTATTTTAGTCAGATACTTTGATTATAATTAATTCATGCAAAAGTTTGAGCATTTATTAATCATCTGTACATTTAATAAGTCTTTATTGAGAAATTTATAGATCTATATATAAGCATATATATATAGATACATACTTAAATAAGTATAGAGATATATCAAGATTTATGGTTATATAAGTATATAGGTATAGTGTAAGGTACTATGCTCAGTACTAGTTACCATGGTGAAAAAAAAGAAACGGTCTTTGCCTTCATGAGATTTTTGATGTTTAAGATATAACATATACATAGTTACTTAGGGTCATGATAAAGTCTACAGAAAAATTTTATGTAGGGGATAAAATTAGTGATTAGTATATGGTAATTTTATAAATCACTTAGTATGTTATAAAAGCATTCATCTGTAATACATTCATTTAGGTTCTGAAGATCAACTAATATGATCTGGACATCTCTAAGCACCTGAAATCTAGAAATTATAAAGGTGTGGTTCCTTCCTCAGAGAGTTCATCATCTCCCTTAGAAACTTCCACATAAAAAATAACATTAATATGGCACAATAAATACTCTGATTAAAATAAACTGAGGGAGTACCTAGGATAGGGAACTAGTCCATACTTAGAGAGTGAATATGTGAAAAAGCTTCTCTGAATAATGTGTACCTGAAGTCAGATTTGACATATTTCATTAAGTTTAAGCAGACAGACAAGATGAAAACTGTTCCAGGTGGAACATGTGCAGAGGCAGGAGCACAGAGGTAACTATTGTGTATGTGAGGAATTGCAAGCAGCGCATATGTTCAGAGAAAGTGGCAAATAATCAACATGGAGATGCTTCTAGGCTGGTTCAAGGAGTAGCTAATGCCATTTTGAGTCTGGGTTTTGTATCAGAGGCAATAATGAGAAATTGAATGAGTTTAATAAAAGCATGACTAAGTCACATTTGCATATTATAAAGGTATCTCTAATAGTAGGATGGCTTGATGGGTGTTGAGATGGGAGGAGGAAAGATCAGTTAGGAGTCTGTTGTCACCGCGACCCAAGAGTTGTTTCATGATTAAATAGATGATTCAACATACAAAATTAAATCAGTGCAACATAGTGCATCAGTATAAAAAAAGGCAAAAAACACATACTCATCATAAGAGGTACAGAAAAAATATTTGACAGCCCTCAACACCTCTTCATGATAAAAACAGATAAAGTAGAAGGGAAATTTATCCACTTAATAAAAAAAAAAAGAATCTAAGAACCCACAGCTAACATCATAATAAAAAAGACTGAATGTTTTTCCCTTTAAGCTCAGAAACAAGAGAAAGATGTTCACGCTTGTACTTTTATGCAGTTTTATACTCAAGGTTCCAGCCAGATCTAGTTAGCAAGAAAATAAAATAATAATTATCCATATTGGAAGTAAGAAGTAAAGCTTTCTGTATTACCAGATAAGGTACTCGGGTATAGAAAACCCTAATGAGTCCACTAAAAAAAAAATCTCTTAGAGTTATATAAATGAAGTAGACTACATTACAAAATATAAGAACAATAAAAATAAAATCAATTTTATTTCTACATGATAGCCAAAAGCTACCTGAAAAAAATTAAGAGAATAATTTGATTTATAGTAGTATAAAAAGGAATATAAAATGTAAGACAAATTTAGTAAAAAAGAAGGAAAGCTTAGACTTTGAAAGCTTCAACGCAAATTCCTGAAATTATAGAAGGCCTCAACAAACGGAAAGACAGTTTGTTTTCTTGACTTGAAAGATTTACTATGAAGAGGCCAAAACTTCCCAGTTTCATCTATAGATTTGATGCAATTGCTAACAAAATCTAAACTGACTACTAAGCAAAAATTAAGAAGCTGATCTTAAATTCATATGGAAATTCAAATAACATATCAGAGCAATCTTGGGTTGGGGGTGAACCGTGTTGGAAGAGTCAACTTTAAAATTTTAAAACTTACTAAAAAGTTACAGAAATTAAGGCAGTGAGGTACTGCCGTAAGGATATACAGATCAGTGCAATAGAATTGAGAGTCCAGAGATTAATCCTCACATTTCTGATTGATTTTCCAACCAAGTTACCAAGATAATAAAGCAGGAGAAATAATCTTTTTAACAAATGGTACTGAGATAATTGGATATCTACATGCAAAATAATAAAGTTGAACTGCTAACCTACGCCATATCCACAAATTAGCTCAAAAATATACAAAAACCTAAATAGAAAAACTTAAGCTACAAATTCCTTAGAAAAAAAGTTAGGCATAATTTTGAATTGGACAATGGTTCTTAGATGTGACAGAAGAATGTAAGCAACCAAAGAAAAAATGAAGAGTGATCAGTGAGCTATGCAACATCAAAAAGTCTGAGATATGTAAAATTAAAGTCCCTGAGAAGAACATGAGAGATGAAAAAATGTTAAGGAAATAGATATTTTTCGAATTTGGTGAAAATTATGAATCTACAGATTCAAGACATTCAATGAATTCTAACTACTAATAGAAATAGAGAAAACTACACAAAGGCACATCCTAATGAAGTTCATTAAAAACACTAAGGAAAAAAATGTTTCAAGTTTCCATAGGTAGTTGTCCTCCTGTGGCTCAGGCAGCAAAGGTGCAGGTCATGTAAATTTCATGAACTAGCATTCCAGACCCCAGGCTGGGATGTTGAAAAACAAACAACAAAAAACAAAGCAAAATAAAAAAAGCAAAAACCCCTAGGTGAATTTTGTATAGCCCAAAGATAAGAAAGACAATAGTATTCTTGGAAACAATGCACGTAGAAGCCAGAGCAACATCTTTAAAATAATGAAAGATGAAAAAGCTATCTAGAATTCTGCGTAAGTGGGAATATCTTTTAAAAGCTAAAATGAAGTACATTTTTCAGACATAAAATAGGTAAAATAGTTTTATTACTAGAAAACTAGCTCTACAAGAAATATTCAGAGTCATCTACCAGGCAGAAGAAATGATAAAGTTTGGAAATCTTGATCTCCATAAACCACGAAGGTCACTAGAAATGGTAAGCATGTACAAAAAAGCAGCCCAGTGGTAGACATGACTGGAATGGGTTGGACAGAAATATTGCAATGGAAGTTGAGGAAATTTGGAGGATGATAGGTAGGTATGTTCACTATCTTTATTATGGGAAGGGGGTGTTTTTGTGGAGTTTAATTTGCTATCACTTAACTTGCACACTTCTTTTTTGTACAATTTATTATATGGTAATTATGACTCAATAAATGAGCCAAATAAAAGGAGAAAAAATTAAGGAAAGATGCAGGCAGGAATGAAAGCAAGTAGGCATGCAGGCAGAAAGAAAGAGAAAGGAGGAGGTATTTATTTACTTTATTTACTTAGTTATTTGTTTATCTTGGTTGTTTCTCCTGTTCCAGGTCACAAACATGGATCCTTGGGCTTTGTGGGGACTATGCCTCTAAAGATGCAATTTAATTGCCTGAGCCACCAGGGCATACCTAAAAGAAAAATTTGAGTTACTAATGAGATATCCCGGTAGATCCTATTTAGAGTGAAACTGAGTAATTTGATATTAAGAATTGACAGCTCACGGACAAGAGCAAGTTTTGCAGCAGTTTTATTCAGATAGCCTTTTAATTAAATGTAAGTAGTATATTTAGAATCCTGAGTTCTGGAGTTGGTCTGAATTTGAACCCATATGCCACTTATGTGACTTAAACTTTTGCTTTTTTAACTTCCCATGCCTCATCTGTAAGAGGGCAGAATATGTCCCAGATTCCTTACATTAACTTTTCAATAAGTGCTGCATAAACAAATAAACAAAAATACATCTTAGAAGCGAATTAGAGTTCACACAGGAAGCCACGTATTAGAGCAGTGTTTCACAGTCTTTTTTTTTCCGTTATTGTTCCCGAAGGAGCCTTTTTGAACAATTTTTCCTAATTCCTGCCACCTCATGAAATTTTAACACAGCGGTTATATCCTATATATCTGTTTTTCTACTGTGGCCTTTAGAGGGCCACAAACTATTTCAATAGCTATGATTTTTTCATCTACCAAGAATCAAATGTTTATATCTCTTTGGGACAATATTGGCATTATCTACCCATGTTGCGAATGGAATTGTTTTTGGAAGATGGAGATGAGATCATCACATTTAAGGTAAAGGATAAAAGATAAATGGTTTAGAGGGCTGTCTGAATTCATTGGACTTTTTCTAAATTTACCGAAGCTATAGAACTACTAAAATAACTCAGAACAAAAGCATAAATAGTACCATGTAATAAATGGCTATACTTACATACATAGTTACATATGCTTTCAACAGATCATTTTTAAGTGACTTGTAGATATTATATGTGAAACAATCATGACAGGGCCTGAAGACGATCCCAGAGTTTAGCTTGATTATAAGAACTACATGGACCAAAACAAAACTCTTTTCTGAACACACCTTTACTCAATTTCCTACTTTCATCTCCCAACACAACATTGGACCATAATTTATTTTATCAACCAAAACTTATGAGTTTTTATTATGTGTAAAATTTCAGTTTTTAACCTTTATAAATAGCCACACAAAGGGCAGCTATCGAATCATTCAATCGATCGCTCTTTCTAATTATACCCATTTAATGTTAACAAAGTTTTCAACAAAATTCAGGTTAAAGTTACCATGTGAAAAATGGTAACTATCATATTTAGCAGAATTAATGGGTATTGAGCAACCTTTGTATTAGCCCAGATTACGGTAAGGAGAGCAAACTTATGTAATGAGTTCAGGTGGTCAAAAAGCAAATTTCTAGTTATAATATACAATTAATTCTGGGAATACAAAGTATAATATTATGAACATAGTTTTCAATACTGCATGAAATATTTAACAGCTGCAAAGAGAGTAAGTCTTGAAGTTTTATATTACAAGAACAATATTTTCAAAATTGTTCCAGATAGTGAACTGTTAAGATCTCAAGCCAACCTCCTCCCCACAGATACAACAAAAGTGCATCTATTTAGCAGCAACTGCATTTGAAAAAGAAGGGACACACATCTTTGTCAACAGTGGAGAAACTGATCAGTCTGGACATAAATGCCGCCCGGCACTGAAATCCGGGGGTCAGTTGGAAGGGACCAATGACACAGACCCTCTTTCTAGGGCTGAAGTGCTTGTTTCTTCAGAGGCTGCTCCCACACCTGGGAAATGACCAGTGAGCATGCACAACCTGACAGGAAAAACAGAAGGACTTTTCTTTGGAGGACAGGATTCTAGGGAACAAAAAACACAGCAAAGAGAGCATAGGGAATTGATAAAATATACACAGGGAGTCGATAAAGTGTACACACACTTGATTACAGGACTTTCACATGGACCCAAAACCCCAGCATGGGGAATAAGAAAGAGGAGTAGCCTTCCTTTGAACACAGGTACTGCTGGACCCCTTCTCACCAGACCCCTTGATGGCTTGTCACCAACATCGAAAACCTCCGTATTTGCAGCAAGTTCCTCAGGGTAAAATACCCATATCTCCTCCATTAGCACACATGTGGTGCTAGATGGTTAGTGCTCAGTTACGGTTCTCCATGCCACAAGGGCTGTGATCCCCAGCCTGGGATGAGGACAGGTGGCTGGGTCTGCAACCATGGTAAAAATACCTGAGCAATGTTCTGTGAAGAGGGTTATAAAGCTCTCAGGGAGAATCCTTAGAGGCTACAGCAAACAGCAGCTTGACACCCACCTGGGTCTATTGTTAGATTTGCCAATCTGCTTGCTGTTTGCTAGAGCTCTTATCCCTGGGCCTCAGGGCCTGCTGTATGCCTCTGCCTGTTGGGGCTGCTGCTCAGCTAGAAGACAGAGACTTTCACAGGGAAGTGTAGTTTGCTAAGACTGGGGGAGACACTCACGTCCCACTAACAAGTACCTTTCGTTGGAACTATGAACTGCTTATGAGCTGAAACTTCACCTCCTGGGTCTCTCTCTCTTTGTGCCTTGCCATTTCTACCTGAGACTCTGTGGAAACCTCTGCACTCCCTGCCCTGGCTTCTACACTGAATTCTAAAGTCCTAAAGTCTTCAGCTTCAACATATAGTTTGATTAGTGCAAGATCACACAGCAATAGAAACGCCAGCATTCTGGACCAATACCTTCGGCCTGTACTCTGTAACCTGAGACCCTGACAGAGGTCATTGCATCAGGGCAGGGAAGGCCCTTCATCATGAAGTCTCGCACATAGAAATAAAACAGAGTGAAGAAGCTGAGAAAAATACCCAAAATGAGAAACCTGAACAAAGCCACAAGGGAAAAATGTGAATGCAACCAAATTAAGAAAACTTTCTGAAGATTTAAAACAAGAGTTTTAACAATACTCACTAAAGTCAGGGGACTATAGAAAAACAAAACAAAAAAAAAACTACACAGCAGCAGAGAAAATATGACACAATTCCAAAGAGAATTTATAGTTTAGGAAAACAATAGTTAAACTAAAGAATCAACAGTGGACTCAACCATAGATGGGAGGAAGCCCCCAATTGAATCAGTGATTCCTTTCTGAGAGGGGAGTGGAATGCACTCAATAACACAAGCAAAGAGGAAAAATAATTGAAAGAAATATAGATTTATGGGATAACAGCAAAAGAAACAACATGTGTCACAGATGTCACAGACGAAAAGAGAGAAAGGGGCAGAAATCTTATTGGAAGAAATAATAGGTGAGAATTTCCCTAACCTTGGGAAGGGGACAGACATCCAGATCCAAGAAGTTCAAAGAATTACAGACAAAAGAATCCCAACAGACTAATAACAAATCACATAATTAAAATGATAGGCGTTAAAGAGAAAGAGAAAAACTTTTTTTAAGAGGAAGGAAGCAGATAGGAGCAGACTAGGCAAGTAAGCAGAAGGCAGGAAGAGAGAAGAGGAAGAAGCGTTTATTTATGTCTGTAGTTTTTCTACTTGGTTGGTCCCCCAGGCTGCACTACCCTGGGTCCTTGGATTCTGGCCAGCATCACAGACTTAATTCTTATTTCTCTATATATCCACCTTACCTGATTAAAGCCAGCTTAGAAAATGCTGACCCATCTTATCTAAATCTTATTACTTTTTTTTGTCTTTTTAAATTCATTGATATCCAGTCCCCTGATTATTTGAATTCCTAGTGGACAATATAAAAGATTTCTTCAAAAAATTATTGAGAAATATAAATATTATACAACTTGTCTATTATTATATCTAGAGCTCTCAGCTATATATCCTCCTTTCTTTACTTTTTGGTTTGAGTAAATAAAATTAATTTTGTAATTTTGCATTCTAATTCAACATATGTTTACTAACTACTAACAATAGACTCTGAAGTTCAAATGGGGACAAGCATAGGTATATAAGATAAAAATAGTAAAACACATTCCTTAAGAACCAGTACATGGGAAACTATATCTAAATATAGAAACAGTGCTGAAAAGTACTTTTGCTGTCAAAATCATGCAAAAAAATATTTTTCTTTGAAACATCACCAAGCTACACTGAAGTAGGATAACATTTTCTAAATAGGAACCTTTCCTTATACTCCCTTTTATCTCCAATTCCCTCCAGCAGATAGTGAGTTTATTGCCATAGGAAAGGAAAACCACATGTCAGAAAGTAGAGAGAAGTGATAGCTTCAGGGTTTTGGGTTTCTAAAAGTGTCATCATTAAAAAGACTTTGCTTAATGCCTTTGATGGAGCAGAAATAGTGGGAGGCAAAACATCAGAAGAACTTGGAGGGAGGAATCCTGTACTTGGGACACCAGCAGAGCACTGGACAGTGCTAAAACCTCAGAAAGAACTTGGTGTTGTGCTCTGAGGAAAAGGTCTTTTGAATCATTTTTCACGTGTGTTCTTGTAGGATTATTCAGGGCACATGTTCAAGATTGGTGATCTGTAGACCTTCAGAGCTTGAGACTTCTCCCAGTCAAATGCCTTGATACCGTGTAAAAGGCAAATACTTAGCCTATAGAAAGTGGAAACCCCAAAATAAGTAAAACTAAGTTTCTACTACACCTACAAGAGGGGAATTCACATTAAATTGTCAGGAAAAGAATGGTGTCTGAATTTTCAGACTGTAATTCTTAACTGCTATCTATGATAATAAATTCCTTCTTGGAGGCAGGGAAAATATATTTTATTCCTAAGAGATATTTAATGACTAAAATAATATGCTACTCTCCCTGGCCCCATTATCTGTAAAAGAGCTTTTAAAAATTAAATTTTCAGAAAGCAAGAAAAGCAGCTTTTTATTAAATATGTGTATCACACGTCAGGTGAAAACTACTGGTATTACTTGTACTAGGTGTGGTCTTGTGCCTCCATAAACTGAATCAAACATTATGGCAGAAATTTCTAGTTGGTTTCCAACATATACTTGCCACTCTTCATGTAGGTAACAATGACCCACAAGGAACCAGTCACTGTCCTAAATACCAACAGCAGGAAAAGGAATAAAGCCAATAAAAGTCTCTGCCCTCTTGAAGTATATTTTGTAGCTGGAACAACAAAATAAATTAGAAAAAATATATAATATGCCAGATGGTATTAAGCATGGTGAAGGAAAGTAAATTAGAGAGAAGGAAATCCTGAGGATAGAGAAGTGGCTTTTTTAAGATCGGTTCAACAGGGAAGGCATTGTTAATAAGTTAATATTTGAACATCGGTTTGAAAGAGAAGATTCTAGGATAGTTCCTAGATTCCTGGTCTTGAATGATCATTGTAATGTTGGGCTTGCTGGTTGGTGTTTAAGATGGGAAAGATTGTGTGGGGAGCTGGTTAGGGCAGAAGAGCTGCATTTTGGTTTTGAGCAAGTTGATTTTGAAATAATTTCTTATCAGACATCCAGATAGAACTACTAAGTAGGAGAGTAAATATATGAATCTTTATTTCAAAAAAGTTGAGCAATGTATTTGTAAGGTTTTTCTGGGCTCCGCGAGGAGAAAAGCTCAATCAGACAAAAAATGTCGAATAGCCAGGGCTTTATTGGGGTTTGCACACCCAGGCGAAACTCCCAAGTCCGCAGAGGGCCGGGAAGTCGCGGGCTTGGAAGTTGCGCCCAGAACAAAGGGGTACCGGCTCTTTAAGCAGAGGAATTTCGCGGGCTTCCTATGTGGCGATTGGGGATTGACCCTGTGAATCCAGGTGTGGGGGTTGCATCCCTTATTCTGATGTCATCCACCTTTTTCCCGGGCTTGGTTGACGTTTTCCCGGGCATGGCGGTTGCTGCTTTTGTCCCTGGGCCAGCCTAACAGTATTCATTTGGAAAATGGCATTTATAACTTAATTGAAGTTAGATTTGACCATGTGCCTACATGCTGACCAGCGAGATGATGTGGCAATAGTCTGTGAAACTTCTTGAGGAGCTCTTAATTTTGAGAGTGAAAGATTCTACCTCTCTCTCTCTCTCTCTCTCTCTCTCTCTCTCTCTCTCTCTCTCTCTCTCTCTCTCTCTCTCTCTCTCTCTCTCTTTCCCTCTCTCTCTCTTTCTCTTTTCCTGCTATCTAAAATTTTAATGTATTATACGGAATTCAAGCCATCATCTTGAGGTTTTATAGAAGCAAGAGAAGGCAGAGGGAAAGCTAGGAGGAGCCTAGACTGCTGATGACTTTAAAGAGACACCATTATAGCTCTGAGCTAGCTAACCTCAGATGTTTTTAATGTTGGGGGAAAACTTGCTTATGTGTTTGAATGACCCTATCTAGATTTCTGTGACTTATCACAGTATTGACTGCTCCTGATCAATAAATTGAGTGTATCAGTTTCTTACTGTTGCTTTAACAGATTATTACAAACATAGTGATCTAAAGAAACACAAATGTGTTCTCTTACAGTTCTGAAACTCTGAAATGGGACTTACTAAGCTAAAATCAAACTTATTGGTAACATTCCTTCTGGATATTCTAGGGAAAACTCTGTTTCCTTGCCTTCTTCAGTTTTTAGAGGCAGTCTGCATTCTCCTTTCCTTGATTCGTTGCCTCTTTCTCCACTTTCAGCGTCAGTGTAGCCTCTTCAAATGTTGTTGACTTTGACTCTGCTTTTGCTATATCTCCCCTGACTATCTTGCCATTATGCAGACCTCTGCTCCAGGTAAACTTGTATTAAAAGATCATTTCACATTTGTCCAATCTGAATATTGTTATTTTGTAAGTAAATAGTTCTTTCTTTTCAAGGAATCCCATACTTTTTTAACTTACAGATTATAGATATACAGTGATTAGGAAAGATACCAGTGAAGGTAGGCAGATTTGGTGAGTAAATAGGTTCAACAATAAAACTTACCAAAATGAAGCTCTGTTATCAAAACAATTTAGATCGTGTTATTTATAACTGTGTCAGTGAGGAAAAGGAGTTGAAGATTTGGGTATTGAAGGTGTTGCTTAAAGTGTATACACTTAAGATGGCTGTATCTATAGGAAAATACAACAAAATGGCTCCCAATCCTGGGCCTATACTAAGCTTAGCTTCCTCTCAGAGGACGTATCCTGATTTTCCAGTATTTATGGATTGAAGAGAAATCACTAATTTTTCAAGTAGAAATATGGTCTTAACACTAATGTGGGTCAGGTCTTGAGTGAAAGGTGAGGGCAGTAACCTAAGGAGAGGTATTGAGCAGATGGCCCTAAATCTTGGTGGGGTGGGTATTGAGGAAAATGGCCTGTGGTCAGTGGGGAGGAAAACATTCAGATCCCCTTGACATTGGTTTCATTATCCAAGTGAATGGAAATTCAGAAACAGTGTCTCTGAGGAGTTATGTCAGTAGTTTTGTCACAGCTATTTGACTACAATCATTTGACCTCATAACCAATTGCTGATGAGGCAACTTTGCCATTAAAGAAAAAGGAATGCCATAAAATATGAATATTAAATACAAAATAAAAATATGAAAATATTGCAAAAATTAAAAAATGAAATATTTGCATGCTAAAAAAAATGTATGGAGATTCATGGCAATAGTGTGTAAAGAACTGACTTTTGTGGATTTTACCTAAGTACTTGTCTTCCAAGTCTTTTGTTTGTTCATGGTATTATATAGTTTTATATTTTGTAGTGATCGAACTTGCTGGAAGTGTAAATCAGAGTGTAAAACCAGATGGCATACTACTATATGAAGAACTGACATAATTCGAAAGTTATTTTTTATTTTGTCAATGAAGAAATGAAACCAAACTGATACCTAGCTTCAGTATATTAAACATAGTCTTCCCAAGGTGGTTGATTCACTGATTTGTTAATAGAGATATAAAACTAAATTATCTACCAATCAATCATCATCTCTTCTGTGAAAATTGCTTAAAACCAACTAGCTAGGCAGTGAAAAACTTTGTGACAAAAATGTTTACAGAAAGCAACAAAGAACTCTAAGTAATGGCCATTCTTGAAGTCACATTGATTCAGGGAGGGAGTAGTCCCATTCAGGTTGCAACCTAATGCTGAAGAAAGGGAGACCATTAAAATCCCAGACAAAGGGGCTGAGATTTGGTCATGACTTTATGAGGACAGTTGCCTTTGAGTCCACTTCTTTATTAAGGGTGAGTACACGAACTTAAAAGCTATGTCAAGCAGGGAGCACATAGAACAGGTACCTACACCTTTACCACTTCAGTTACACTGAAGTTTTTGTTTAATTCACACTTAATCTTTTAAAGAAATTTTTACTGAAGAAATATTGCATCATAACACTATATAGGTTTAAAGTGTGCATCATCGTAATCCACACCTGTATATACCACATTAAGTTTACTGTTAACATTCTAATTCTATCCTTCATCACATAATTGACCCCCTTTACCAGATTTTCTCACCCCTGATATTTCCCTTATGGAAACCAATTTGATTCTACAGACGAAAAGTCTATTTTGGTTCAATGCAGTTTGTTCTTTGGTTTGACTTCTTTATATTCCTCATATAAGTCATATCTGATTCTTATCTTTCTCCTCTTGAACTATCTTATAGCATAATTCCTTTCAGGCCCAAGTAGTTGGTGTAAATGTCAGGATTTCATCTTTCAAAATAACTGAGCAGTATTCCACTGTGTATGCATACCACATATTTATCCACTCATCTGTTGATGGGCATTTAGGTTTTTCGCATCTCTTGGCTATTGTAAATAATGCTACCATAAACACAGGAGTGCATGTATCTCTGGGAATGAGTGTCTTTTAGGTAAATATAAAAAAAAAATCTCACTGTTCTTAAGTACCTATTCAGACCAGGTACTGAGCTAAGTCTAAGAACACAATAGAAATACAGATATTCAGTCCTCACTTTCAAGGAATACATGCTTGATAGGAAAGATAGGCAAAGAAATTAACACTTAGTGTCTTCTGTGATGAGTGCAGGAGCAGTGAGAGATTCAAGGTTTTAAGGGGACATTTATAACATCATGAGAATATCAGCGACTGAAATAGTGATATTCTTGAGCTGATTCTTGCAGGATAAGCAGGGGTTCCTGAGGAGGGCACCAAAGCTTCAGGCAGAGGATAAAACATTTGCAAAGCAAAGATAGCTTAGAACATACAGAGTACAAAAAGGAGTTGTTTTGACCATAGTGTGAAGTCTTTATTCAAGAACCACCAGAGAGGAGGAAACCCACAGGAGGAGCTAGATCACAAAAACTTTTAAATATCTCCAGGAGTTAAAGATTTATCCTGAGGTAAGTCTGACTCAAATAATTCAAGGGAGAAAATTGATGATTGGATCAAGAATCTAGAAAGATAACTCCAGGGATAAAGTAGAATCGATATTAAGTAGGGAGAAAAGATATGGAGAGTAAAGCTGGTTTGGAAACCTTTCATGGTTTAGGCAAGTTTTGATCCTAAAGGAGGAATGGATGTTGAAGATAGAGTGGAGGTGAGCATCAGAGAGAGAATTATGAAGTTGAATTGTCCAGCTGGGGTGAACAAGGCTTTTGGGAAAAGATATTTAAATTATCTTTGTAATTTTCTGCTGAAAAAAACACAGAGCTCAAGCAAGAATAGAGAAAAAATGAGAAAAAGGAGAACTTTGGTTGGGTTTTTTGACTTGCCGTGATATGTCTGGACTCCAGAGTAAGACCAGGCAAAATGGAGCTGACTTAGGACAGTGACAGACCCTGGGATGTGAGGGCCATTTAGTACCACAGCATGCTCAACTTATCCTCAGTAGATCCTGTTCTTCTTTCAATGTCATATTTTAATGTATTATTGTTATTTGAAAATATTTCCCTTTTAAAATTGCACACACCTGTTTAAAGTACTTAACATAGGCATTGCTACAATTAAATCCATAAACAAAAGCTTTTCTTTCTCCTAGAAATGCATTTTTATCTTCAGAAGTAACCCCTGATAACACCTCTTCACACACTTTTGTAAAGGTATTTACATACATGAAATACACATATTAATGGAAGCACCTGGATTTTCATTAAAAAATGCTTTTATCTATCCATCTGTCTCTACATTTTCTTTCCCTATTTTCTATTTATTAGTTAGCCTTGAAGATAGTCAATATTAAAATATATGGGTCTTTTTGGTCACTAAAATCTTTGCATAGAACTTCATTATGAGACGTATCATAGTATACCTACTACCCTATTAATAGACATTTATTTTAATTTCATTTTTCTGCCTAATAAACAATGCATAATAAGCATTTTTCGTGACTGCATTCAGACCTGCAAATATTTCTCTAGGTTAGAATTTTCACAAATACTACTAAATTACCATCCAAAAAGTCTATTGCAATTTAAAGTCTCAAAAATAGTGTATGTGTCCTATTTTTTTTCTTTAACATGTTCTTTCTATTCTCAATGCCCAAAGATTTTTGCTTTCCAGTTACCTTGATTCTGGGTTTGGATGGGTGTGTGTGTGAGAGAGAGAGAGAGAGAGAGAGAGAGAGAGAGAGAGAGAGAGAGAGAGAGAGAAAGGGTTGGCTAAGGTAAGTGGGCAAAATTTTAAACAATTCTCATTTTCTGCATCTTGCGTTATCTGTAAAGATAATGTTTCTCATTTGTTAAAAATTAAAATGTCATCACCAGTGTCCTTTACAAAATTATTTGTATAATGGGAGTCATTATGTCTTTAATTTCACACTCATACTTTAATCTATTTATGTGGGTGATAGAGATTTCTACATGGCATGTGTGACTACCTACGGAGTGTTGAATAGAAGACACGTATGCAGTGATTTCCAAAACTGTTACACTATTCACTTTTATGAAAGACCGACATTGGTACCTGTTTTTGCCAAAATAAATCGAAGAGGATCTTTGCAAAGTGAAAAATGGTCTTCAGTGCTGGTTTTGTAGCAACCACTCTAGAAGTGAAAAGTCCCAGCAGCAATGAGAGCGGCCTTGCTGAGCTCCTTCTCCAGGGACTGTTCCTCCAGACCACACCTTTATCATATAGTCTTGCTTTTCCTTCATGTTAGTCTGATTTTTTGGTTTTATGTGTTACTTGTTATGATTTAATAGGTTACTTTGGGGGTTTGGAATGCTCCAAAATATTTCCATATACGTTCATGGTAATTGCTCCTTTGCTTTTCCGTCATTCTGCTTATGGAAGGTTTCAAAAGGATGCTGGACTTTAGCAGAGGAAACCTGTGTTCCTCTTCTGTGTCAGGAGGTTGAATCTTTGAAGGATACATTCATAAAGTTCCAGTCAGGTTGAGTCTGTTTTGATGTCTAATTGGAGACAGGTTCTGCTGTCATTGGGAATCTCTCTCTCTACTGATATGCAGAAAGTCTCTAAAAAGGTTCTAATTCCAAACATGAGAATTGAATAAGAGTTTTGCTAAACTGATTGTTACTTAGAAAATTTTCAAGTGAAAGCTTGATATAATCCACAAATATCCAAGCTTCTAATGTGAACCGTCTCCTTCTTTGAAAAAAGCAGTCCCTCATAACCAGTGTTTTCCAAAACAACTGCCTCATCCTGACTGTGTGGCATAAGGATTGTCTCTCAAGACTGGATCTAATGAAGAGTAAGAGTGGTTTAAGCTGAGTTTTAAATTCTGCACTGCTCCCTTTGTCTTGTGTAACTGAGTTTTCACTTGAGGTAGAAAATATTAAAAAGGATATCTTGTGCCTTGACCTATTTTATTTAGCGAAGTATTTTTTCACCGAAGTGAGAAACCAAGGGAAATTTTATCATCTTTGTGGACAAAACTGAACACAGATATTGCTAACAGTTTTTCTGTTGTGCCATGCATATCCTGTTTCACCTTTTGCTGTGCTTTGTCTCATGGATTTTTAAGAGCCTGACACTACAGATGGTTTGGAGATTATGTCTAACCACCGACTGACCTATCCATGCTGTTCCTACTTTTTAAATGGTTAACTGAGACCGACAGAAGCATCTCATTTATCAGTCCTTTCTCAGTGAAGGGTAATTTCTCCTTTCTTTTCAAAATAGTCTATTCATTTGGTTGTCAAGTAGCCCTCCCTGACTATGGGCAAATAGGTCATTTATTGCCAGGCTAACTTTGTCTTTGCACAGTAAATCACTGGGAAGGTAGGTTGGAAGATGAGTTGCATCGTGATTGGATCATTAGAGGTAGTGTAATATTTTGTGGCTGTCAGCTGTTAGGCTTCCAGGATGGTAGAGGGGTCATCCTTCGGGGAGAGCATAATGATCCCAGAATGTTGGCTGACAGGGTCTTGATCTGTGCTTCTTTATGTTCAATTTATCAGTCTCTTTGGAAAGAATTGACCATTGGACTCTTTTAAAACATTTGAAATCTTTGGATAAAAGCTCGGTGACGGGCTCTTCCTACTTCCATTAATTTCATAATCAATGATGTCAATTTGTCACGATTAATAATGTTTCCACAACACTTTCCCCAGGCTTTCTTGAACTTAAAAGCTTCGAGATAAACTCCTCCTTCTCCCCCTCCTTTTCTCTTTTCTTTTTGCCTTCTGCTCTGAGTTTTCCACATTCTGCTGACTCCACTCAAGTTTACATCACAGCCCCTGATTGAAACTTTCTTTCATGCTCTTACAAGCCATCACACTATAGTTTACAATACTCTGTCTAAGATGAAAGTTTTGAAAGCTGACAACCTGAATTATGAAGGCCTGTTTTTAACTTTTTACATTTTACCCATGTGGTTAAGTTTGAGATTTTTGGATTTTCTTACAAAAATGATATGTAAGCTTGTTTTTCTATTTATTGAAAAATTCTTTTTATGATATTCCAAGTCTCTCCAATTCTGTTTGTATGATCTCCCTCATACTTTATTAAAGCAAAACAAGACACAAGACGCATTTGTATTTTGTCTCTGAATAAAGTAGTATTATTTCTTAGTACTTTCAAATAATAAAGATGACTAAATGTTGCTAAGTATCTGAGAATGATTAATTGCAGTCCCGTATCAGCAATGCCTGGGTTGGAATACTGCAGTTGCTGTAATTTTGGGCAATGACTTCACCACTCTAAGCTTTGGTTTCCTTATACTTAAATAGAGCTAGTAATACTTATTCAGAGTTATTTTAAGAATTAAGCGACAATGCTTGCAGATTATTTAGCTTAGTGCCTGACACAATAAGAATAGAATGTATATTCTATAGTAATGATAGATAGTAGTAACATACTAATAACATATGAAACATAATTGATGGTATTACTGTAAAATTGTCCTACCCAGTACCATATATCCAAGTTCCTTTGGCTAGGTCTACCTCTAGAATATAAACAGTAGACTCGCTCATCACGGAGGCCAGGAAGTCAAACTGAATTGCAATGCATCATCTCATTAGGATGAAGTGCCAAGAGAGGTGAGTAGGTGCATTTGGAGAGGGAACTAGGAATACCACGGAAATGGAGAGGACGGTTCAAGAGTCTGGATGTCTGGGAGCCTGAGAGGAACAAGGGAGACACTGAGGCAAAAGAGTACATGGAATCAAGAATTCATAAAAAGAAATACGGTATAAAACAAAACAAAAACAAAACAAACAAAAAAATCAACAGCTCAATTTCTCAGCAGAAAGATTGTGCAAAAGGATAAGTTTTTCTTCACATAAAGAGATGAATTCAGATGTGGGCTAGACTCAGGGAAGGCTCTGGGCTGTTCTTGTCCATTTAAGATTTGCCTAGGGCAGTAGCCAATTACCTTTATCCCCCCCCCACCCCCCACACGCTCCCATCCTCCTCTCCACCAAATAAAAAAAAGACTCAGAGAGATACTAGTTAGGATTAAATATTTTTCTGAAATTTTATAAAAACATCAAGGAGGCTTTATATTACTTAGAATACAGCATTTCATTCCACAATTCTCCTTCACAATCTCTTTTTCCTGCAAAGCCACACTTCAGCACTGGCATCTTCTGACCCTCTTTTTGACACTCATCTATTTCCAAAGCCATTTATTTCATTCCTCCCTTTTCCTTATACAGATTAATTTCATTTCCTTGACTCCACTACTCTGGTAACCCACACGTATAACTTAATACTACAACCAACCAGTCAATAAAAGGTTCTCTAAGATCTGGGAACTACATTTCTTATCAGGTAGAAAAAAAATCAATTTAAAAAATAAATAAGTATCTTTTTTTCCTGTCAAAATGGCATTACTCTATGCTAATATTTTGCTTTAATTAGCTGACTTCTCATACTCCCTACTAGAAGAAACAGCAATCCCCAAATGCAAAGGGCCCCAGGTCTCCAAAGCAGTAGCAGCAAGTAACAAGATATAACAAGTAATTCAAAATCCTAACATCAGTCAGATTAATAAATTATATTCTGACCATGGCCTCAGATTGCGTATGGAATATAAACAACTCCCTCACCCAACATGCCCAATAATGGCTAAGGGGAACTGTGAATGAATTAATATAAACCTATTACTAATATTAGATATATAAGTAACCCATGTTTTATTGAAAGTAGATTTAGCAGCATTGGGTTTACATGTGGACAAGGCATATAAAATACAATCCATCTTTAAGGCATAGCTATATTTCCTCTTTTCCAGTGTGAACTGTTATATTTATTAGAGAAGTGGAGTCAAATAGTGGTGTTGCATTAAATGTTGAGTGTGCTTCTTTTATAAGATTATAAATCATTATAGATTCTCTTTAATTGATTGCTAATTACAAAAGATTAAAGGGATCCCTATGCTAAACTTTCTTCTATACCAATTCCAACTCATGGTCTCCCATCAATTCCATGTTGGACCCCTTCCAAAGTGGATAGCCTAACTAAATGGCATTAAAATCTATCCAGTTGTACTAGTCAGAAACAATACAGTAATGCACATCATCTCTCTCCCAAATCACACACTCACATAAGTAAAGCAAAAATGATTTTCTGACTGGGCAAACACATTTTTAATACAAGCTCTTTCTACCCAAATTTCTTTTACTTTTTGTTTAAAAACATTGGAGTCATCATTATCAGTATCTATCTCTTTGCCTTTCCTTTAAAAAATTAATTAGGTTTTCAAAACCTCTAATCGCTTCATCTCTAATGCCAACATGCTTTTCAGAAATATCACCAGTTTCACCAGGCCTCCTAAGTAGTCTTCCCACATCTTCTCTGATGGCTTTTCACTTTATTTTCCATAGACAACTAGCTTCTTTGCAACTCATATCTTCTCCCAGCTCTCCACATTGACTTGTCTTTGTCAAAATGCTTTATTTATCTTCCTCTGGTACTTAGAAGAGCATCTAATCTTGAGCTTGATCTGGCCTCTCATTTCCTCTTTAGTTTCATCTACTTCTGTTTTTGTAGCCCTCCTTACCATTCTGACACTTACAGTCTGCTCTCTTCTCTCCTCCTTAGATATTCTTTCTTGCTCTCTTCACATTTTTGTCACTCAACAACCTCCTAAGTTTTCTCCAGTTCTCAGTCTTTTAAGTCATCACTTTTAAGGAGCAACAGTTTCTTAATGCTATATCATGATATCCCTACTCAGTCAAACTTGTAATTTCACTTTTACTTTCTGATTATTTATTTAGAGCCTCTCTCTGACACTAAATTATATTCTCCATAAAAGAAGAGACAATAAAAATTTTCGTTTACCATTGTATCCTTTGCAGTTAGCAGATTCCCTGGCACAAAGTAGTTAATAAATAAAAGATTTGTTAATTGAACAAATAGAAAAGATATGCTTCATATCAGTTTCTTACAACCAAATATCTTATAAAAGTCACCTTAACAGCATCAAATTACATTTTTTGTTTTTCACACACATGATATATTTTTACTTTTTTTTTTGCTTCTATTTCTTTTTTCTCTTCTCTTGACGGACAACGACAGAGAAATTAGCTTATCACTGTATTCTATTAGCAACCAATAAATATTTCTCCCATACCAAATATATTTCTAGTATCTCAGGTTGAAATTCTTGGTTCATACTGATGCCTTTTTTTTTTAACCCACACGAACATTAACAAATGCTGTAAAATCTGTCTTCAAGACATCTTCAGATTCCAAATCTGACTATATCCTGACCTTCTCTCTAACACCCATCATCTAAAATGTCTTGTTTCTGAGATTATTCCAGCAACCACCTAATGACATCCTGAATTCTACTTTTGCCCCATTTCTATCATGCTCAACCTAGGAAACACATTAACATTTTAAAAAAAACTTTAAGTTCCATCAATATTATACTCAGATTTTCTGAAAACTTCCTATCTCATTCTGATTAAATCCAAATTCCCAACTAAGGTAGCCATGTACCTATGTCCCCTGGTGATTCTTGTTTCTGGTGTGTATGCCCTTATGTAGTTTCCTCCCACATTGAACAATCCTGATGTATATTAACAGCGGGGCATCATAGAAATGATGGTGTATGATTTCTGAGAACGTTATAAAAGACACAGTGGCTTCTATCACTGTGCCTTGAATCACACCCTTTCTCTGGAATAGCCAGTCGTCATGTTGTAAGGACACTCAGGTATCTATGGAAAGGCTTATGTGCTGAGGAACTGAGGTCTCTTGACAAAAACCACAAGCTCTTCTTTTGGAGCATGTGGGTGAGCCACCCTGGAAATGGATTTTTCAGCCCTAGTCAGGTCTTTAGATGATTCTAGTCCCAGAAGACATCTGCTTGCAACCTATTGAGAGACTCTAAGACTGAACATTCAACTGAACAATTCCTGGATTTTTGATCCACCGAATCTTTGTGAGATTATATGTGTCTATTGTATTAAACTACTAAATTTTAAAATAATTTATTATGCTGTAACAACTAATCACTTCCTTTCACCAAAAGGACATTCTTGGTAGCAACTGGCTTGTCATTACTCCACTGGATTCATCTCTCACTCATCTCTTTATTTGCTCAACCTACTCAAGTCACATCAACCTTTTGTTTAAACTAGGAGTGCTCTACCTCAAAGTCATTGTCCTTGCTGACTTCTTTCCATTTCAGGGTTTTGTTTAAGTATTTCCCTTTCAGGGTTCTCCTTAACCATCCAAAAACTTCTTTCCTTTCTTTTCTGTTTTGTCTTCTTCTACAGATTTATCAGCATCTGACATACAAAGTATGTTACCATATTGGTTTTTTTTTTCCCCTCAGTGATAATGTAAACTCGTAGAGGGCAGAGTTGTTGTTATTCTTGCCCATTTTTGTGTCTTTAGTTACTGGTTGATAAATACTTACTAAATGAATTACTGTTGCAGTCTTCTGGGGTTTTATTGTTCGATCAATTGTTTTCCTTCATTTGAATGTAAGCTCCTTAAGATCAAATACTATAACATCTTCATTTTTATATTTCTGTCATCTATATGGTGACATATGGAATAACAGACCCATTTACTAAAGTAGAAAAATGAGTTTGAGTTAATTTTGGAGCTTATACCACAAAGAATAATTTAAGAAGCTAAATATGAGTTTTAAAATGTGTGCATTTAAAAATACTTAGAATGAGTCAGTGACCTTGTGAGAGTAGCAAAAAAGTACTTTAAAATTATTAAATCATATAAAATTTTAAATTAAAATATAAAACTAGCAATATAAATTTTGTGTTATTTTTAAACTGAGTGCATTTGAACTCAATAATATATTAAATGTAAAAAATTCATTTTATTACCTCTTAATCTCCTTTGTTTTTTCTTCACTTGAGCAGATTATATCTCCTAATTCTGAAAATAAATTGCTTTTAAAACTTGATAAATTAGAAGGTATTGAAAAATCAGGTATTTTGAAACATTTTCAATTTTTTGAGAAAGTTTGCAACTATGTAATCATTTTCCCCTTATTTTAATTTTATATAATTATATTTTTATATTTAGTTTTATAGGAAATAAGTTGAATTATATATAGTCAATGTTTCTCATATGATTTTCTACTCACTGCTAAGCATTATAAATTTCACAGGGGAGAACAAATCAGTGAGGAACTGGATTTCCCAATCTATTTGTCACTTTCTGAAGACAACTTTCAAAAAATAAGAATTCTATTTTTTCTTGAAGAGAAATAATATTAAGGTTGAATAAGTCCTGGTCAATTAGAGAGTTTTGTTGACGCATCCAAAGTCAAATATACAGTTAGAGGCAAAAACACAGTCACAACTCAGCTGTCTAATCTCTGGATTAATTGTCTGGCTTGCTACTGTATTCTTCTTTCTAAAGTGTTAGGGGATGTTGTGTAACAGGGGTATCGTTCCTCTGGTTGTGGCACATACCTCTGTGTGAAACAAGCCCATTACCAAGAAAGTTGGAGAAAGAAAGAGAAGCAAGAGGAAGAAAAGCATGCATATCTTTGAACCAAATTCTGCAACATTACAATACAAAATTTTTAAGTTGCTACTTGTCATTAACATTCAAAGACAATTTGTGGTTAGAAGAAGGACATGGATGGAAGTGGGTCAGTATGGAAGTTCTAATTCAAAAAATGAGCGGTACATGTTATATGCCATGGGATGTTGGGGAAGAAGGAAGAAATTTTATATCATCAAAAATTTTGTATTTTATATTAGAACAAATAGATTCACTCTCTATGAGAACTCACAGAAAATCATACAAAAGGTAGTGGAAAACAATATGTTATTGTTAAGTAAGCAGAATAGTTTGGTTTTTACTATACTTATTATTCACTTAGACTTTTGGAGTCAGACTTGCAGTATTTTCACTATTGTGATATTAGCTCTGGGTTCATCACATATAGATTTTATTTTATTAAGGTATATTCTTTCTATACCCATTTTCTGAGTTTTTGACCATGAAGGGATGTTGAATTTTGTCAGGTTTTTCTGCATCTATTGAAATGATCATGATTTTTGTCTTTAATTCTCTTAGTGTGGCGTGTCAAATGTATTGATATGCAGATGTTGAAACTTCTTGGCATTTTAGGGATAAATCTCACTTGACCATGTTGGTGTGCCCACACTCAGCTATGAGGAGTCACTTGCAGTTTCCTGTGTGGTTGCAGTCAGTTGTACTCACACATGTAGTAGTAAGCTCAAGGGCCAGCAGCAAGGATTGGGGTCAACCTAGATGTGGTAGCAGCTGCTGGGTCCCTGACTAGCTGTTGATGTATGCCCCTGTGGGTAAAGGGTCTTATCATGGATGCATGCATGGTCATAGAGATAAGTGATTGGACCTGACCTGTCTGAGTGTAGGTGCACAGCTAGAGGAACTGGACCTGTGCATGTGTGGGAGTCAACTGCTAGGGGTTAGGCTATTGTCTTGGACTATGCAGCCTCCAGACGCTGGGCTGACTACCAGTTCAGATCTCAGGAAGGAATAGCGAGAGACTCACAAGACAAGTATCCACAAGCAAACAAAAAAACCCTATGTGCGGAGGGGAAAGGGTGGAATATTCAGATCTTCGGTGGTTGTACTGGCAGTTGATTTCTTCAGTGGCAAAAACTTGGGATCCTCTGCAGAGCAGGTGAGTGGAAATCATGATCACTCCACTCTGCTGTGATAGGTAGTCCCTGTTCTTTTTTCTTGTTCCCAGTCATATCTTCTCAATTTTGTTGATCACTGAAAGAGATAAAACTGAAGGAGTTCCTTAATGTAGAGCTCCAAAGGCTGCACAAGTAGAACTTTTTACATTCTTTCTCTCTCTCTCTGTTAAGGGGAGCTCTTTCTAGCAGTGCTGGTCCAGGGGAACGAGATAGGTCAAATGAAGTGTTCTTTCCCTTTTTAATGACCATTCATAGGGTTTTGGTTTCACTGTGTTGAATATTTTTAAATGAACTCCTAAGCTCTCCCAGAACTGTTTTTGTTCATGGATAGCTGTCTAATTCACTCTACACTGACCATTTTGTTGAAGCTTTCCTGAGTTCAAGTTTGTTAAACCATTTTTCTCATTGTTTTAAAAATGGAAAATGTATTCAAGTGAAATGTTTTTTATTCCACTTATTAAGCCCATGACTTATACAGACCACTATGGAATCATAACTTCAAAAGTCTTTATATAATTATCTACTTAGTCTAACTCATATTACTGGGCAAAAATCACCTCAATTTGAAATAAGCTTTTAAATATGTCTTTAGGATTTGATTTTATTTATTACTTTTCTTATTTACTTATTTATATATGTATTTATTTATTGTGTGAAAGGAACATTACACTGAAGGAGCTAAAACAGATCATCCCAAGTCTCTCACAATTGATCTCTTGCATGTGCCCCACACTGACACAGGAAGCCAAGGGCAGTAAAAGCTAACTCCACAGTTCTATACTTTAATCAAAGTAAATCACCCTTTCTTTAGTCAGAGAAGACATTTGCTACTTCCTGAGCCTCAACTCTTCTTCTAATCCAGATATGGTCTTTTGTCCCTATTCTCTAGAAGAATGTTGAAAGGGAAGTTACTTATCTTTGTTTTCAGAGTAAAGATAAATCATTCCCTCTTGTGATGTGGGGACTCCCTTCTTTCTGACACCCCAGGTCTCCTTTCCAGGCCTAGCTCAGAATATAAGCAATTGATCTGCCCTTTGTACTTCAGAATTCACTGCCATGTAAATTCTCTACATGTATGTTATTAAATTTGACATTTTCTCTTACTAATCATTCCTAATATTAAGTTACTCATTTGTTCAGCTTGTAAAGAACCTCAGAAAAATGGTGGAAAATATGAGTTTGGTAACTAGAGTAAAAAAGATCTCAGAAATTAGGAAATTTAATAAGTAGTTGATTAATTATTTCAAGAACAGCCAGACAGATTACTCTGCGAAGACCGTCCACCATTTAAGTCCAGGGTGGGATATTTTTGGAGTTGTTGAGTAGGCTATCTAATCTGTACCTTTGTCTTAAGAGGTTGAGGAAGCTTCTTTTAAAAGGCTGAGGAGAAAGAAATCTTGACCAAGTCCTCAGGTTCTTCTGATCCCTCAGGAGAAAGAATTCAAGGAGAGTCAGAAAAAGGCTAAGGAATAGAAAGTTTTATTAGAAAGAAAAGCACACACTCAGGGGTGATGTGGATATATTCTAGAATGAGTAAGGCAAGAAAAGTGCACAGGCATGAGGTATGTGTGGGTGTGCTCCAAGATTTATATACAAATACATAATGGAGAGAGAGAGAGAGAGAGAGAGAGAGAGAGAGAGAGAGAGAGAGAGAGAGAGAGAGAGAGAGAGAGAGAGAGTTGCTCTGGAGTTTAGAAACCCATAGTTTTATGGAATTGCTGGGGGGTGATTGCATCAGACTGATTAATATTCCTAAACTTCCTGTGAAAGGGGTGGGATTTCCTTGGCGGAGGGGTGGTCTTTACTTCTTAAAGGAGACCATGCATTTAAATCCTTACTTGGTTTTTCCTGCAAAGTAGCATGGTTCCCAAAGGGACAGTCTATAGCATGCTAATTTTTTAATGAGATGGAAATGGACATATTTTGAGATTCGAGGTGGAGGTAACCTCAGGGCCATTTCAAATGCAATGTTGATGCTATTGGGTGTAGACCAGTTGTCTGGCAGAGCTGCTTTTTCACATATTTTCAGTGTAGCTTCCTTTTTTAGCTGCTAGTTAATTTTCCTGTACTGATAACCTACCTCACTTTTGTTACAAATTAATAAAGTTATAAAACAGATTTGAGTTCAGGTCCTTTGGCTCTAAATATTATCTGGAGATCAAGAGTGACAAGTACAGGATGATTAAAAATGTTAGTGCTGTAGGAGTCTTCTGGGTTATTCAGAAAGTCTTCCTCCTTGTAGCTGTTGTCTAGTAGGTGGGATAAGAGGTAACTGCTTATGAAAATTAGTACATTCTTATGTGGTTTGTCACAAGATTACACCGGCTTTGTTTTGACTTCTACTTGTGCATTTGTTTTGGACTAGGGAGAGGGAGCCCAGGAATGCTTTATCTACTCTAGGTTTAAACGTGTATCATTGTAAATGGACTTTGTTTTAAAATCAACTTGTGCACATTACTGAACAGCCCATCTGTGTGGTGGCATTGATACCATATGATCACCCTTAATCACTGGGGCATGAGAGCTTCTGGGTGAATGCTTCTCACCCACTTCCATTCCTTTAGGGCACAGTGTTTACTCAAATTTCATGAGGTTTCAGTGAGGTTCCTATGGGATTAATCACCAGTGATGTACCTGATAACATATACTTGAGTTGGTTTTATAGATAGTGCACTTTTCTTGGGGATTTGTGGATTTTATGTCCATTAAGCTTTGTATTTTGACATACATTTGTTATTTTAATAACTACTCTTGGATTTTATGTTATTTAATGTAAAATATTTTGTTTTCCTTATTTTAATGCTACTTATTTTAAAATGTTGATCCAAGGAGCTCAACATGAGAATATATACATACATATATATAAATATATTAATTTCATTGTTTCTTTGTTTAAGGGTGTTTTAAATTTTAGTTCCTGTGGGGAAATTTGATACTGGTGTGTGTAATTATATCTATATCTAACTATGTATTTCTATGCATTTTATTATATGGCAACATCTTAAATATAGATCAGTGAAGCTAATCTTATTTTTAATAAACAGCTGCCACTTAGTGTTGACATAAATTTTCACATTTTATTTGGTTGATACCACTTGATTGCAAAGGTTCTTAGCCTCTTCTCCTTACTTTTCTTCAAAAATTTTAGTAGTTTTATAGCTTTTAGAAGGTGAATACATTTCATTAACATTATCATTTTTTGTAAAACAGTATCCTTAAAATTGCTCTTAAAACAATATTTTTAAAAGTTTAATATTTTAGAATAAATCTAGTTTCATTTTTGATTTTAAGATTAAACTTCTTTTGTTAAGGAATTTAGTATTTTTGACTAAAAATGCATTCACCTAATCATCCTTCACTGTCCTCACAAATCTAAAAACGAAAAAAAGGAAACGGAGTTGATCAGTTTAAGGAAGTAAAATTCTGGGATGAATGGAGTACGCCATTCACATTTACTAGAACTATCAGTTCTGGCTGCTATGATGCCTTTGAACAAAGTTATCAGCATACAGTATAAACATTTAACTTGAGTTTTCAATAAACGTTGAAAAATATTTTTAATATGTGTGTCCCAAATATTGTATGGGACATGCTTATACTAAATAAATTACTTCTTGCATGTGAAGTACAAATTTAATGAAGTGTTGTGGATTTTAATTAGATCTTGCTATCCTACCTTTGTGTCAATAATAAAATAATTATTTTTAGTAGGTATATTTAATATGACAGAATGAATTTAATGGATCAAGAGATAAGAATTCTTCTGACCTAGACAGGTAAAATAAAGACTTGAAACTCACAACATTTGTGGCAAATAAATACTGTGACTTCAACTAAATTTAGCTTCAATAGTGCAACTCTAAGTCAACTAATTAATGTATATAATACACATTTAAAAATTTTACAAATAAGACACTTTTCTTGAATTTTTATAGGTTAGCATCCTTTTGGCATATTGTCCAAAGAAGGGTTAGAAATTTTAGGTTCATTGAAGTAGTTGTGTCTGTCACAACTCAGATAGAATTGGACTTGTAATCAATTTCATTAAGGTTGTGTTTTCTACATCCTTATGAAAGTTACAAAGATAGATAAAGATGGCTGTCTACTGCAATCCCATGTAACGTGGGTTCTCCTTAATATTAATTTCATTGAATAGAAAGGAATTTCAACATATGACTTTATCAGTAATAACTTTCAGTGCATCAAAGGAGTTTCTGAGATGTCTCTATACTAGTCATTTTATTTTGTTTTTTGACAGAAAATTATTTTCCTATCAAATAGTGAATTTAGCACAATTTTCCCAACTGAATATAATGAAAGTTTCACTTCTTGACTTGTAGTAATTCAGATCCCTGGAAGGAAAGAAAGTATTTGCAAATATTTAGCACCTGCACCTCAGACTTTTTTCTTCAAAAATCGTGTTTTATTTAAGAGTAAAGTGCAGGACCAAGAACAACAGTTTACAGTTTTCACTTGATTAAACAAAACATTCATGGAATTCAAGTGGTTCATCTGAAATAGACAGTTTAGACTGATGCAGTGTGGAAAGGATGTGGAATCACAGAAGAATTAATGTGAAGTATATGATTTGGCACTGAGAAGGTCTTATGAATACCATCAATTTGAGATTTTTTTTTAAAGTATCTAAATGTGTTTACACAGCTGGATATTCAGTTTCAGCTCAATCTCTTTCCTTCGTGTTTCCAGGTTATTTACAAATGTGTTTTACTCTGCTTTTTCCTTTAGGCATTTTATTTTCCAAGTTTTGATTTTAAAAGCTCAGATAGCAGCATAATATTGTGAAATACTTTCTGGAAGTTTTGCTTGTGCTGCGTTATCAGTATTAGGAGAAAAAAGAGACATCTGGAGCATAAACATTTTTTAGTATAATTTTGCAGCTTTATCTAATTAAAGAAAATCAGAATTAATTTCACAAAACACATTTCTATGTAGTTTTTTTTTGTTTGTATCTTGGGTTAGTGACAATACCCGAATTTTAGCAACATTTTGAAATAGCGACTCTACTTAATATTTATATTTTCCTCTCTGTATATCCTTGATTTTTTTCCAGAATTCTTTAAACTTAATCTAAAGTCAGTGCAATGTAAGGGATGGAAAATGTGACATGAATTTTAAAGATTGCTGTCCTTGTCCCAAGCCCAATTTCTGGCTGTTTGATTTAGAGAAGTTATTTAACCTCTCCATGTCCCAGATTTCTCTCTTGTGAAATGGAGTGTTATTTTTCAACTGCCTTTTTCATTTAGTATCAGGAGGCCTAATGAGATAATGTGCCAGAATGGTTACCCTGAATCATCTTTTTGGGGAGAACGTAAGTCCACAGGCACAAAGGCCAATCCGTGTGAACAGGATAGAAGACTTCCTCTTCCATCGAGTTACATGTAAATAGAGCACCTGCCGAAACCATTTTTGGTCACAAAATCCACAAGGGCAAACATATCCAGGACTGGGAAGGGTAAATGCTGAGAAATCCAAGAAAGAAGGTAGTAAAATATAGAGACAGAAAAATGATTAGAAATCCACAAACTTTTACTAAAATATATTACCAGTTACAGTAACGTGTGTTTTGGTCACTGGTGAATTTGTTAGACTACTTGCCTGCCACGTGCCAGGAGTTCAATAATTTTTTTTTTTTTTTTTTTGATGAAAGAATTCCTGTGCATTTATCTCTCTTGGTGCACTAGAGTTCTTCCTAGATTTGACCTTTAAGGGACTTTTATTTTTGTGCTTGAGAAGAATTATAGCCTGATATATAGTATTCAAATGCAGTATTTGTTTTACACCTGTTTTTCTTGATGCAATTGTCTCTCAATTATGACTTGAGGTTTGTCTTTTCCAATACATTTAGTATCCGCCAGTTGATTGAGATGGTGTCTGCATATTGTGGGTTTACCTCATTCCTTAGGAGATTTTCCGACCCATATAGAGCATGAAATTTTGCTTTAACAAACCAATCTCTTAGAAGGCAGGCAAATGGAATACCTCACAGCTGGAGCTGGATCTTTCCTTTTAGTTGAGAATAAATCTTCCCATAAAGGTGCCTGTGGATGGAGTTTTGGGGCCCCAAGGGAACATGTATTCCCTGGCACAAAGGGGAAAAACAAACTGTCTCATTCTTCTCAATAAGATGAGTGCATTTTTCCCCTATGCTAGCGGCTCCCAATCTGTTTTGGCTTGAGCCCCGCCATGCTTCCTGCAATGTACTTTTGCAAGAATTCCCATGGCACCTGCTGCTTTAACTTAAAAAAAAAAAAAAAAAAAAAACAGTAAAAAGAAAAAATTCTCTCTCTTTTTAAAGGAAACCTTAGTTAATAAATGTGTAAACTTTCCTTTGCTTAAATCCATGTGTCTGGCTGATGATCACATCATCTTTTCCAGATGATAGTAATTTCAGTACTTCACAGACTCCCATGCATTCACGCCCCCCCTAGGGTCCATTTCTATGCACTGTCATGAAATGCAACTCCGTTTTTCTATGCCAATTTTGCAAGTTCATTTTTCCTTGAGATTCACATATGGCATATCTGGATATCTGGCAGCCAATAAAGCTCAAAATAAAACTTTATGGGTCAATGATTTCTGTGTCTGGTATTCTAGAGGACCAGATAATCAGAGAATACCCTCTCAATATCAAACACCTAAAAAAACTGAGTTAGATATTAAGTCTTATTGATAAAATAATAGTAGAGGAAAAAAAATCAGTGGCCAGAAATGTTCAAGCCCAGATGTGTAGGCAAATGCTAAACTTGGCATTTGCCTGTGGGCGACTTCTACCCAGTAGTCTAGAGCAAATTGTAATAGGCACAGATTAGTAGAGGATAGGAGACAAAGCTAAGGACTGAGTATTTACATTACTTCTGTAATCATCTCCTTCCCCCTGCAAAAAAATAAATCTGAAAATTTAACATAAAATGAACTTCGATTGATACTGGAGATTCAAAAGCAGATGAGTGCTGATTGTTGACATTACGAACTAACTGTTGACCATAACACAGGCTGCCCACCCCATAATGCCAGATTCTGCAGAAGGAATGGAGGGTCCTAGGAGATGAGTCAGAACAGTGTTGAATGGTGACATTCAGGAGTCTCAGGCTTTACCAATTGGCATGGACACATACACGTTGTCTCTTAAGTGATCTAAGGATTCATCTAAACTTAGCTTTGGTTAAGTTGCCAAACTGTGGTGAGTTTAAGTTTCCTTTTCTTCTCTGGCCTTCCTACCTCTCAGGGTTATAAAATAAAGTCTCTGAAAACACTTTGTGAACAAACAAACAGCACTCAAGGATGGAGAGTTTTGACACAGTTCAGCATACCAGGTAATGCTTTATGGTCTGAAATAATTGAGTTCCTCAAAGTACCTAAAGTAGAAGTTTCATAGGATTTTCTCATCTGCATTTCTACTGGCGTGCTTGCTGCTAAAGGAAATGTGGTGAAAGACAGTAAAGTATGCTTTGGGGAGACATTTCACAAAAGTATAACTCTCTTCTTGGAACAAAGCTCTCACGAGTACTTAAAAATGGGGATGAATGTTGGAGGTGTTAATCAGAAGGGTGACAAGTAGAATGGTGACAGTCTGGTGGGGAGGATGCATTGCTGAAGAGGTGCCAACACCATCCAAACTGCTGCTATGAAGGAAAGAGGGGAGTCTGCTGAAAAGGGGTGGTGAGTTGGGTGGGTGAGCAGAACTGGGTTCTTTTTTTATGAAAAGAAGGTAAAGACATCAAAGAGAGAAATGTTAAAGACTCTTAAAGGAAGTGATATTAAGGGAAGGTTAAATATTAAACCAAGGAACGAAAGACCCTAAACTTCCCTACTGTATGTGTACTGAACACCACCTCTCTATTAAGGGTGTCAAAGAAGACCTACTCTTTAAACTGGTAACACTTTGCTTCTTTTTGTTGCCAGGAAGTAGAGTCTGGGTCCTAAATGGGCATCCTCCAGTGAAGGACCAAACATTCAGTAACTGAGTGGGCCAACCAAAGGAAAATCTCCACCAGTGCAGAATACAAAGTAAATTACGACATAGGTCATCCAGTGAACCAACTGTCACCCCCAGGGCAGGTTCAAGAGCTCCAGAATTTCCTAAGAGGGGAGTCGTAAGGCAGCAGTAGAGTTGGAAGTATGTAGTGTAGAAAAGGAATGGTACCAGAGAACTTGTCTTGAAAAATGCTTTTGAGTAATAAAGACCAGGTGTCTATTTAGATTTTATGTTAAACGCCCCCTCCCCAAAGGCATATCATTCTAAATAGATATTTGTATTCTAAATATATACTTACATTGATATATGTCTGAGAAATTCAGTTGTCCTTATTAAAGTATATAGAGAAGCACGGGTAGAAACTATGAGGGAGCCAAGATCTTCTATTTACCACCAATCTATGTCACCACTGGTCAGAGAAGCTAGAAGGTGAATGAGGAGCTAACCTTTTGTGTCCCTAACTGAGGTAGGGGTATTTTCACATACCAATCTATTTTTCAGGAATTTGATATTCTTTCTTCTTTTCAAAGTCCCTTTTTGCGGAGCTTCTGTATTCTTACCTCCATTCCCCCAATTATGAAAATATAACCATGGTCAGTCTTTTACCAAAAAAATCCAAAATAAAAATGATAATTCTTTGAAATTTAGGAAATATAAAGCAGGGTGGTTCTGGGGACTGACGTCCTTTCTTCTTATTCATAAAATATATGAGGAGTACACTTTTAAAGGACTTAACAGTTGAATTTGAGTTTTTGCTCTGCCATTTATGAGCTCTGTAATCCTGGGGGCCATCATAGGACCACACTGGGTTTTAATTTTTTTCAACTATCAAATAAGTGTTTGGAGTTTTAATAGTTGACCCAGTTGTCCCCTTTCTACTAAATATTTTAAACTAAATTATCTACTAAATATCTTGAGACTAAATTATCAGAGATAAAAGTTATTTGTTGTTGTTTTAATCCTTTAAACTCTAAAACAGCAGGTCATGTACATCTAGTCTAGTTTCCTCTCAGCTTACCTTGGATGACTAACTAAGTCATCTTTACTGCTCTTTTAGGATTATTCATCATATTTTTAGTTGCTTATTCAGTGTGTGTCTTTTCTTCCAGGTTATAAACTTGGCGAGGTTAGAAACCAAGTATATGCTATGTACCATCATATTCCCACATTTAGGATCTGGAGCACAGCCATTACTCAGTACACATTGGATGAATGAGAAAAATGAACATTTTATAAGTCATAGATAAAAAATCTGAAGTCTAATAAGGGTTAATAAATAACCCAATTTTTTTAAGTTGGCATTAATTGCTTTATTATTTAGAGACTGTTAGAAACAGTTATCATATTCATCGAGCTGGATTAGAACTTTGACTTTTTTGATTAAATCTTAAAGAGATAGGGGAATATTTGTCTTAGACTTTTGAATTTCTGCCTGACTATTCTGATCTCTGTGGGTCTCCAGTGTCATTTCAAGTTCAGAGCACCGTCTACATTTGATTATCCCTCTGCTACCTAAAGGTCAACTTGGTGCCAACTTTAGCATTTTATTGCCCCAGGCACTATTTTATAAATAGTCTCAGTTCCATCACTAATGGCTATAGTGAACCAAAGTTAATTTGCCTTCATGATCTATTTATGTTACCTGAGTTCATTAACTCTCTTTGGTGACATGGTTTGAGTGGTTAATACAATATTCTTCTGACATATGCACTATCTAAAGAAGTATGCTAGTTAATATTCCAAATTCTGTTAATATTTTCCAGTGACTATATTATCAAGGAATTATTGATCCTTCAAGCATAATTATGGGACTGTTGTCTGTCCTATGGGGCTCTTTCATTTATTCATCTACAGAGCTTCTTTAGCCATCAACTATGTGCCTGGCACTTCAGGAACAGTAGTTAACTATTATATAGTTACACCATCAACTAGCACCTAGTGGGAAGTGTAGCTATACTTTCACCTGGCCATTAGAATAAATTACTGAATGTTACACCAAGGGTTAATGTAGAGTAATATGGAGCAAATAGGAAGACTAAGAGATTGGGGGAGGGAATAATAAAATCTTCTTAAAGGAAGTAAAATCTGAGAAGATTTTTGTCTCTTGTTATCTCTTCCAATACATGCTCTAAGGGTTTTAATCTTACATGGCCAGACAGCTCATTGAGGTATTTTCTTAAATAAAAGATTCCTTTCCAAAGAGCAAATCTGGCATTAGTTATTAAAACCATGCTTTAATGGGCTAGTTATTAGTGACTGAATAATAGAGAAACAAGGAGAGATTTAATTTGAACTTTAACGGAGAAACTCGTGTGTGTGTGTGTGTGTGTGTGTGTGTGATGTGTGTTTTCTCAGTATACCAAAAAGAGTTACTCAAAAATTTAGAAGAAGAATATGCGTAACATGTTTTGTGAAAAATGAGTAGACTAATACATTTGGAGAGGATATTTATTTGTAGGAGTATGTGAAATGAGGTTTTAAAGGGCAGTCTTTGATAGTTTCTTCAGAACTTTGACTATTAAACTTAGGAGTTCAAATTTTATGGAGTTATTTGGATTTTTTTTTAAATAATTAGGCAATAGTCCCTGTACCTTCCATGCTGCACATGAAGGTTCCTTACATATGTATGTACTTCTTCATGGTTTTTTCAATTTTATCTTACTTATAATGACACCAACAAGTCCTTTGTTTTTAGAATTATAAATCTTTATTGATACACATATGCTTTTATCCCCTTATTTACAAATTCAGTCTTGTTTTGCAACACACGTCAATATTTCACTGCTCATGCTCTTCCTCCTTGCCATAAAGCTAATCATTTTATCTTCTTTACCTACTATCTTTTACAATATTATATATTAATTAATTTTCATACATAGCATCCTTAAGAGATTATAAGGGAACCAAGTAATCTTTGTACTCCCTCCTTCTCTTTTTTTTCCTTCTCCTCCTTGTTCTGTTTTGACACCCTCATCTAGCTCATACATGAATTTTAGTAAACTCTATTTCACCTGCATAAAAAGTATGTAACTGTGGGGCATCTTCGATCTTCATTTTGCTGTTTTCTAAAATAGAGATAGAAAGTTTTTCATCCTGTTATCTTGGATATTAAATAAGGTTGAAATGTAGACTACTCAGGAGGACACCTGTTTCATAAACTAAGTTCAAGATTGCTTATATGTTGTCATTAGAATGTCAACTGGATGCAATCTTATACTGTGAGACCCTATGGGGCACCATCTTGAGCGTAGTGCTGTGATCAAGAAAAATGTAATCTTCCAGTCAAAAATAATTCAGATATATTTCCCAAGGAAACTCAAACGGGACCCAGATAGAACAGACCACACTTTGTAACATCCTTTTCTTTCCTGATATTTTCAAAGTTCATGGATACTTCACAGATACTCTTTCTACATTTATATAGAAAGTAAGAGAAAATGAAAAAGGAGTATTAAACTGACTTTAATAGGTTATGTTCACTGGTGTGTCCATGCATATGTATCCAGATAGATGCATTTGTGCCTTTACCAGTACTTAGTCTTCATTTTATTACATGAAGTGATAGAAGAACTTAGCAAAGGGGAAATCACCATTACAGAAGTGATGGGGAAGACATGATGAGGTAACTGAAATTTAGGTAACTCAGGGTATATGTTGACAAGGCAAACAGGTAAGTGGAAAATATTAGAAGAGTAAGAAACAGAATGATCTATGCTCTGGTACAGAACAAAGAATGATCAGATGTGTAAGGAATAATGTACAAAGTAGCTGGGTATTTGGAAAATTAGATAAATTCATTCAACAATTACTATTTAAACTGACCTGTCTATAAGAGTACTCAGAAAGTATATGATAATGAATCATCATAATAAAGAGTGAAGACCATGAGGTTAGATCTACTAGATTTCCCTGCTTAGTCGCTGTTTGAAGTTTAAGATAGAGAAATATGTGATATCCTGATTGCTCAAATGCCATAAACCTTGAGATCACTCAAATCTTTATGTTCAAAGTTTAAAAATTAATCACAAACACCTTATGCTAGTATATGAGTTCTCGTTAAAGACTCAGTGCTTTAGTTATGTACTTAATAGCTGCCAGAGAAAATAAAGACTGTATCAAATATTTTTTAATGTAGTATGTTCCAAATGCTTCTAGCATCTACTGACACTAAACTTTTGTCTATTGTCTATCTAAAATTAAAATTTAACTCAGCTTTTGTATTTGTATTTGCTAAATCTGACAACCTTGCATATTTTACATGCAATTTACAATATTTAATACAATTCATATTCCAATGTATTCTGAATGATTGTTTTCAGCCTCCTCCATTCAGACACCTACTGATTGGAGGGAGAAACATTCACAATGAATTCTAATGTGTTTAAGTAAAACTGCTTAGTTTTTCTTAATGCTTTTGTTTGTTTGATGAGTGTGACTTAATTATTCTTTAAAATATCTTCACTTGTATAATCTTTTAGCAACAACAAAAAAAGATCTGGCATCAAAATCTAGTTTTAAATAATCTGTTTTCTTGTAAGAGCTGCCTATTATTCATAACAGTTATCTTCAAACAGAATTAGATCACATGCAAAAATAGACAACTACATTATTCTGTGTCTGAAGGGAGTTTTTAGAAAGCATGCTTTGTCTTAAAGATTGTTTTGATCTATTATTCAAGCATTTGACTTAGATAAATAAAAGGTATTAACATGAAATTCTTTAGATTAATGCATTTCTTAGGAAAACATTCCAGACTGGAACTCTAGATTTGAGTAGGAAGTAATTTGATGTCCTTCTGTAATTTCTTATTGTTGGAGAGCTAAACAATTTCACCAGGAAACAGTTCAGAGTAAATGCAATTTCTCTCTGTGTCCAACACTGAGGCTCACCAAATTACTTTCAAAAATGGCAGTGCAACATTTTGAAAACAGGGCATGAGGAGAATTTCAACCATCTATCCTTGGTTGAGAAGAAAATACAACTAAATAGATGACTTTGCTTTGCTTTGCTTCAAATACCTTTGGGAATGTGAAAAAATTACAAGAATTATAAAAAATAAAACTTGCTGACTTTTAAAATAAATTCCTTATATGTGTAAGGTAATTAAATTATTTTTAAATGGATGCAAATTCTATTTATAATTAATGGGGAAATCTGTTATTTATATGTCAGAGTAAGAAGGATACTCACTTCATTTATTTATAGGCAGGAGAGTTAGAGAGATATGAGAGAATGCAAGTCTCAACATTTTCATTAAAAATGTGCAAAGGCCAAGATTATTCTATGAAAAAAATCTTTTCCAGAAATTTACAGTAGTGCTTCCATCTAGAAAAAGAATGTTAATTGTATATTCTTTGGTTGTCTTTCATTGCTATGATGATATTCTAAGGACTTGGAGAGATAGTGATGGCAAAACATGAAACTACTTGGTAGTTATGACTTAAACTAGTTTGGTTTGTAATAGGCACTCAGGAAATGCCTAGAGAATTAATAATTATATGGATGTTTCTAATGCATATGAAATAGAAGAAATATTTTCTACAATTTTTAGAAACTCTTTTTAAAAAGGATTGAATAATTTGATAAAGTACCTGGAGTAGAGGGATGAGACTAACAGTGGAAATGACTGAAGAAAAACGCAGGTAATGACTGCAGACCTATTGTTTCCTAATGGGGAATGCAAGCTGGCAGTGAAAAAAATTAAGTTGCTCAGGATGATATTTTAGAAACTAGAGAAAAAAAAAAAGTAGACGAATGAGAAAATGACAGTAGGGACTAAGGATATAAAATGTGAAATTTTTATTGTTTTGTTGTATTGAGCAAATGACTTTCTACCTTTCCTTATGGAATTGTCTATAAAATACTTGCAATTCCATTTAATGTGGAATTGGATCTAGCCTAAGGATTTGGTCAAAGTGCTAACTGTAATTACATGATAGGCATTGGGTAAGAAGTGATATTTAATGTTCATAGAGGTCTTATACATCTGGATATCAGGCAAATCTATTCATTTCCTCACTCAGAATGAATTGATGGCAGTCCATAATCCACAGCAGTGATTTTTCAAATTAAGTGGAAAGGATGGAGATGCTGTATCAATCACCTAAGACATTTTTAAAAACACATGTGGTAACCATGTGTATTTGGAAAAGAGTGCCCATATGATTCTCCTATTTTCTCCCCAGAGACTTTATCTTTTGTAAATGACTAACCTACAGGCTAAAACCAAAACTCGTATAGTATAGAAAGCTGTCAAGATGTGGTTCGCACTTGTTATGCTCAACATTACATGACTATTCCTGCTTCAACTTTTTTAATCCTGAAATATGAAAAAATCTTTTACATTTAGAGTTCAGTCCTATCCTTTTCTTAGCATTTACAAATGCCACTCTCTCTTGGAATATCCCTTTTTCTACTAACACTTTTGGTCAATGCCTATTCATCTTGCAAATATCAGTTCTCTGCTCTTATAACACTTTTTCCCTGACTAGTTCTAAATGCTGTTTGCATGCTTCTTTTTGTCTAGGTCATGAATTCTTTCAGGGCTGGGTCTATGTCTTTCTCTCTTTGTATTCCCAGAGCATTCTATAAGGTCAAACACATAATAGACTTAATACATATTACTTGATATTGAATGAAGGAAAAAAATGGAATTTGAGGTTAAATGATGACGAAAACACAAACATTGTATCTCTGCTGCCTCCTTATTTCCAAGAAAACATCAGAGACAGACCCAAAGCATATTTGTAAGTCCTGATAATTTACTTATTAAAAGCATTTAATAGACCTATACAAGATAAATGATAGGATATTACAATTTTTGTTGTGATTTGCATAGCATAGAGCCTAATAGGTAAGAGCACACTGTTTTCTCTTTTTAAAAAGAAAGCATTTGAGAAATTCTTTAGTGTGTGTACAAGAATAGATATATACATATATTCTGATATATATACTCTTATATATATACATGTAAATGTATATATATACATACACACTATATATATATATATATATATATATATATATGTACACTCTTCACTGCACCAGAGAGTTTGAGAGAATAAAATTGAGAGCAACCCGAATGTCTATTCTCCTATAATAGAATAATATATAGAAATTAAAATGATTGAACATTAAACAGTAAAATAACATAGAACAGATTGCTTTATGTATCGATATAAATAAATCTCAGAAACATTACATTCAGCAGAGACAACAGTAATAGAACTATTTAGAATATGTTTAATTTAAATAGGACCTATTTCAATTGTATGTATTAATTTTAAAATAAATCTTAAATATGCAAAACTGAAACAAAAGTAAAGCAAAACTAATATTATATATTACACTTAATTATAAATCTACAGTGGTATAGATATTAATTACCTTATGAAAGACTTGTTTATCATAAAGGAGAACCAATAGAATGATGTGCAAATGGAAGGGAAAGTAGGCTCAAGAAATAGGAAAGTTTTGAATTGGGGTATGCCCTGCTGAGTCATCAACCTAGGTTTATGACCTAGCACCTGGAGTGTGTGGGGGTGAGGGGGAAAAACAGAATGTACAGATAAATAATGCTTCTTTCTCCTCTCTCTTCCTCCTGTTTTGTCTGCCTGCTTTCATTTCTGCCTTCCTGCCTCTTAATTTTTTTAATTAGAAAATATTATGTCACACTGTTTGAATGAACCAGTAGGAAAGCAAAGAAAATGATATAGGAAGGAGAAGGGAGCAGTGTGGGAAGGAAAAAGTAATGAATGAGTGGAGGTGTGTGACTTTAAAGGAGAACGAGAAAGAGATACCTGTATTGATGCCCCAGGTTTAATCCCCATTATGAGGAAATGCTACTTATGCACACATCATTCGCTTGATATTAAGACCTAGTCTGTTTCAGACACACAGAGCTTGTAGACCCCATTTGGATATACTGAAAGAACTCTAATATTAGCATCATGTGCCAACTTATATTCAACTCTGGGGCAAAAGACTGTTGCCTGCATCCTGAAAACTACATACTGAGAAACTACGATCTTAAGTGTGTCTTGGTGTATTCCTCAGTAAACCAGTTGGTTTTCAGTAGAAAAGGATTTTACTGGACTTTGGTTTTGGTTACGTATTATGTACAAATGACATGACACTTTCCAGTAGAGGAGAGAGCTTGCATTAGAAGCTTCAGTGATACATTTTGGTGTTGTGTGCCTGGATTTTGCCAATGGTAGGCAAGAAAGTCTGGACTATGGCAGCTCCTTTTTAAATAAATAAAACAAACTTATTGAACCATTACGTGTGCCCTGTGACAATCTACATTAGCAACAGTCACAGCTCATGGACCTCTGGAGGACAGATCAGATTTTCTGACTTTCTATTTATACTGACAATGACCAGGACTTAGTAAGTCCTCCTAAGTTCAATGAATCACAGGAAGATTAACCCTAGAAATAATAAAAAATTGCTTAGGATGTTGTTTTAGCTCTTTTAATTGTAATACTGTATAAAATGAGACTTAGTTTTGTACCCAAAGTTGATGAAGCAGAACATACAAGATTTAGTCAAAAATGTTTAACAACTGTTCCTTGTGAAGTCCACCCTCCACACTCATAACAACAGATTGCAACGTTAAAATCTTGCATTTTTATCCTATTAATAGAGTACATAACACATGCTCAATTTACCTGTATAGATTATGGGCACAGTGGTGTTGATGACATCTATAGCTTCCTCTACTATTCAAGCCAAAAAATAAGTGAAAATCTATCATAAATTTGTAAATAATAATTCAAAGTCATTAGTGACTTGTAATTGTAGATATAATATCCTCAGTAGTCTAAGGATTAAATGATGGGTAGATGTGATTTGAAACTATGCATTTATATTCTTTATGATATTTGTGATACCTGCAGAGTAAGAAAACAGCTCTTTTTGTAGCGTTAATTCTAACACCAAATTTAGTTCTCCATTATAGTGAAGAGGTTAGAAAACTTTTTTTTTTGAGAATTTTTGCAACTAATATGTTGCAAAAATGGCATCCTTTTTGCTACTTTCATCAGTAGGAGGAAATACATATTGGATGTGGAGTCTGAGACTTGAGGTCTGGTCCTAGTCCAGTTTATAAGTACTTGTACAAACTTTGGCAGGCCTTGTCTAGGTTTCAGTTACTCTCACATAAAATAAATGGATTGAACCCGAGAATCTGTTAGGTTACTTCCAACACTAATGGTCTGAGTATGCGATTCTATTTTCTTCTGTTGCATGCATTATTGTTAACTGGCCGATGTCCAGAGAGGGTCAGCATTTTGCTAGACTCAACAAATATTAATTTGATATATATTACATTTCCTAGGAAGAACAATAGACTTCCATTAAATAAACAATCATTATGTGAAGACCAGTTCACTGAACAGAGGCCTAATCTACACATTTGCTGAACTCTGTCAGATGTTAACAGGTTATAGAATATCTAACTGGCCCAGCAAATATTTTAAAGTGTGTCCAAGATTTCATTCATTTGCTCTATATATTGCTATTTTGGCAAGCTACGGAGTTATAGAAATCAATTCAGGAATTAATGGACAAAGACATTCTGTTTATAAAAGATAAAATGCTTGATGGATGAATCCTTTAGGCTGCCTCACAGATATTTGCTTGAGTAGGGAGAATCAGATAGAAAGCAATAAGAATAAGAAGTGAATTTGTTCCATGATATGCCTAGAAATGAATAGTTTTCTTATCAATCTCATTTCTTGTTCCCAATAAAGTTACTAGCATTTAATTTAGGGTAAACCTTAAGTACTTTTAAAAAGTAAGGTTATTAAACCATTAAGTATTTTGGAATTTTAATTATCTGTTAAGATACATACTAGCACAACCTCCATTTGATATGTTTTGCCTCATGTGTTACTTTGGAAAGAATGTATCATTTTTCAAACACCATTATTAGCTATATTCAAGAAGCCCATGGGCATTCAGAAACAAAGCAAAAATAATCTTGAATCTTAGTCATATTATAAAAGGAAGTTAAACTTGGGGATAATGTCTTCATTGTGTTCATTTTGTTCATTTATTTAAAGCAGTGCATTATGCCTTTCATTATAAAGGAATGCGTACCGTGGCTTTATATAAAATGCTAATTAGTTATCCATATATGTGTGTATATCCCCACACAATTTTATTTGATGTACAGAATCAGGGTTGGTTAGAACTTTCAGATTAAAAGCTGAAGGCCACGGAACTTGAATGAGGTATTACTTCAGGAAGGAGCTGTATGCATTTGTTTAGGAAATGTGCATTTGCGAATATGCATTTCAGTAAATTTTAAAAACAATTCTTTAGTGCTTACTCCTTACAAAAACAAATGCAAACTTTGGTGTGAAATTGGGAAGTTGATTCTCAAACAAACATTTCATGTAGCAAAAAATGATTGCCTCTCCCTGAGAAAGATGGTTTAAGTTATGCCCTCAGTCTAATTATAGAAAATGTAGTATTCTACTTAATTAAAGCAATCAAATATGGACTAATCTACAAATTTGACTACATTCACTTCTTTATTGATGGTAATGCATTCATCTCTTTACTTTCCCCAATCACTTCTTAATTTTTCTCAAATCTAGTTCAATTTTCATAACTTTAGTCAATAAACCATTACCATTACAAAAAAAGACCTCCTAAAAAAGCCCATTGTTCCTTAAACCCAATAATCAGATCAGGTACTACTGAGAACATCTGAGTATTACTGGAGATGATCACACATTTGTCCTATTAGTAATTTGGAATCACTGCATCTAAGTGGATTTTTAATCCTGCTTGTCCATTCCATGACATTTTCCTGGCGAAATATCTGTTCCACTTTCTTTGATAGTCATTTTTTATCTCTTTCACCTTTTTTTAACACATGGACCGAGGCTCCACCTGTGACTTCGAGCAGATAACACAACTTCTTAGAGAAAATCCTTCCACTCAACACTTCCTGTCTAGAGACTAGACCACATTTGCATTGATCATTTCCTTCTGTTCTTTAAGAAAACCAGAGGTTTTTTTTTTTTCTTTTTAATGGTCATTCCTCTTCAAGAGCTTTGGATCCAATTCCTTCCTGTTTTTTCAAGAGCTATATTTTTTATTCTTTCCTGTTTCTTTTCTATAGGACTACACTCCTCTTCTCCAGGGAACCCTTCCCCCTTTTAAACACGTTCAAGTATCTTGCATTTAAAAAATAACCACAACAAATTAGCCACAGAGGCCTTGACCCCATTATTCCTCTCTTTTGTACAGAAGTCTCAAAATAATTTCTTTTACTTGTGCTCACCATTTTTTCAGTTTTCACCCTCACGCTAACCCACTGTGATTTGGGTTCCAGTCCCACTTGGATAAATTTTGTGAAACTTACCAATGAATTTGATAATAGTGCTAATACAGTAAGAGAAGAAATAATAGTGGCTTGATTAGGATGGGATAACTTACAAGGGTAAGGAAATCTGAGACAGTGGCGAGATGAATATTAAGAAGTTTGCCTAAATGATGTTGTCCATTTGAGGATGCTATGGCAGGTGCTTAGGAACAGATTTAGCTGAGGATAAAATAACAAGAGGTTGTGTATGGGTAGCTGTAAGGAGCCTGTTAAAGTAAACTATTATATTTTGTTAAAAAATGTTATAACAGATTTCATCTTGTAAGGAATATGTAAAGCATGATGCAATGAAATCTATCAAGAGTGATAAGGAGGACATGGTGTTTGAAAGGAGCACAAACACGCATCAATGAGTGTCTGTCACCCTTATACTAGAACTGGATATACCCATGTTATCTGAAAAAATGGACACCCCAAGAGCCAAATGCCTGCAAAGAATAATCCTTTCAGGTAGATAGCAAATAGAGCTCAAACTCAAGCAAAAAATTCCAGAGACATGATTGTATTGTGCAGCGGTCCACTCTGAACTTGGAACTCTACTCTGGTGACCAGAGAAGGAACCAAACTGGGAATTGAGAACACTGTTTCAGGACCCTCTCGTAGGTGTCCAAAGCCACTTCTAGAACTCTCTGGAACTGTGGCCACAAGGTAGAGTTACAGTATAGACCACTAAGTGAGTTAAAGGACAGGGTCTCATTTACAGTTCTTCCTAGTTGCAGTCAAAATCTGGTGTCACAAGACTAGAACAAAAAGTCGGCTGGAACCCACATTACAATGCTACCAGTTCCAGGCTCCTGGCGTCTGATTTCAGGATGCTCACCCCTGATTGTGACATCAAAACTGAGCGTATCTGTGAGGACTGGCCAGAAATCTGGAAGATAGCAGGTTTGTAAGTTGACTTTCAATGTTGCACTTCCTTCGTCTCTTCTCTCTTTGAATAAATGCACTGACAAAAATGTTATTACAATTGGCAATGCACTGTACCTTCCAGTTTGCCCCAAATAGTGAGGCTAATTGCTTTGCTTGGTGTGACTGCAATAAAGTTGTGAGTACATTTGGAACAATCCTTAGTAATTTGTCCGTCTCCATTATGTGTTAGAGAGAGTGAACTCTCTTCTATTGCTGACAATAAAATTGATGGTAGGAGTTAAGTTTTGAATATCTTGAACTGAAAATATGAAATCTGAAATGAAATATAGGATATCAAAAGCAAATTTCCCTAAGCAATATCTCAGTATTTCTTCTTCTGAGTCAGATTTCAGATTCAGATTTCCTCTCTAATTCTGCTCTGATCATTTTTTCTATCTATATAAAGATAAGCAATAATTATAAAATATATTAAATCAAAATGCTTAATTGACATAAATATCCTAATGAATGATTAAAATATGGCTTAATGTGATTGAAATGGATTCATTTTACCTATAGAAGAATTGTTAACAAAGCAACTTTTGCCTGTTTGCTGTGGTATTTTTTGCAAAACTGCCTAGAGAGAACTGGCATTTTTTCTTTATGCTCTATTTATTGTGTGAAAACCTACCAAAGTGAGTGCTCATCCAAGAAAGGAGTAGGGAGCTTGAAATTGAGAGAAATAGTTACAAGATTCTGAACAAGGAGTCTATGTCTTATAAAAAGAGTGAATGAGCATCCATTGTTTGAAATATTCTTTTAAAATTAGAAAGGAAATTAAAAATATCAGGAATATTTTTTATCCAATTTTCTGAATGTATTTCTGGTTTACTCATTTGCTCAAATGGTTATTTCACTCCTTCTCTGATGCATAACTTCATCATAATTTTTGGGTGAATGTCATTTTGTAAGTTAATATAGTCTATTTTGGAAGTGGGGTTTGTGTTGGGATAGCCTAAGAAAATGTATAAACCGACATGGTCCATTGCACATAATACTACATATATAGTTTTAGTACAGAATAGGAGAAAAGAGGTATACGGGGGAGAAAGCAATGCTTTTCGCATTCACTATAAATCTAAAAAACAGACAAAAAGGATAAAAATGGACAAATTATTAGTATTTTTAATGATACAGGGAGGTGATTTTAAAACAAAAGTTAAGGTGCATACTGCATAACAATATAGTAGTAAATGTGAATATTAAATGAAGGAAGAGGCCAAGAGTTGACATATTCTTTCTCAAAACCAGAACAGAAAAAATATTTCCCTAAAATTGTAAAAAAAAACTATTCTGGTGCCTTGATAGAATAGAGATTTGGTCAGTTGCCTTCCACTGGCACAGTCCACAGCCATCCCAAGTATCCAGGTTTACATCCTTGGACCAGGGGCGACAATTAAGATGAAACACTAAATAAAATAAAGCACTTCTTACTCTCTCTTCCTGCCTACTTGCTTCTGCTTGCCTTCATTCCTGCTGGTGCCTTTCCTTAAAAACAAAACAAAACAAAGGATTATGTATTAGAATAATGAAATTTAGTGATGGGATGACCCAAGAAATAACCAGAAAGTATTCCAGTAAAACCCATTTGAAGCCCATTGAGTGAAAAGAACAATGGATCTGGAGAGTAACTGTATGATGTAGACCCAGGATGCTGACCTATGGTCTCTGATGAATCACATCAAGTCACATTGGAAAACTCAAAACTTCTCAGTGACTTAGCAATTTATTTTCTTGTTTAAAGATTGATATAGGTCAGACAACACTTTTTCACTTTTATCTTTGTCATTTGGAATGGGTCCTTTGAGGAAGTGATGCAAATAATTTCTCTACCTAAAATATTTTCCATCAAGACTCACATGACCTTAACCTACCTGGATGGAAACTGGGGACATGGGGTTGTAGGTGGATATTTGAAAAGCATTGGGAAGGAAAGTAAAGAAGGTTGTGGGAGCAGTTACCACCAAATTCAACAAAAAAGTTGTGTGTAATTTAAGCGGTTCTGAGAAGCAGTAACCTTGTTGGAGAAATATAATAAGGGACACAGAAGAGAAAAACAGTAACTTTAGTGAGAACATGTTCAGAAAGAAAAATTCCAGAACAGAGGTACAATGTCCACCTGTTCCTATTCTCTAACTTCAGGGCACATTGCTCCTAACATACCCAGCAATCAGAGAAGAAGCTCCAGAATTGTGTGAGGATACTCATATGCCATTTTTGTCTTTTGAACCTCAGCCATACTTATTTCTTCTGCACTTCCTCCTATTTACACCCACAAACTGTATTGCACACACTCCCTGGTCATTTGGGTTCTAGTCGGAGGCATTGATGGGAGATGAGAAAGAAAGATGAAAGAAGTCATTTCTTTTACTGTTGTTTTTGTTCTGGCAAGTGTTTTGCAGGTGACTCCTGAAGGGGGTTCCTGAAATAAAGCCTTTTGCAAAAATGCTCTGGTGAGCAAATGCAGTGACTGCACTGTTGGCAGCAATGGGAGCTCCAATCACAGAAGTGGCACAGAAGTGTCATTCCAGAAGATTCTGTGGCAGCACACTTTTGAGCTCTGGCTAACACTCTATTTGCTTCCTATAAAGATAGGAGTGACTTTCTCCAGCAGCGATTTCTGTGTAGCTTTGTCATTACTCATTGTCTTTTCCTGCCCTTCCGATTGATTTGTTCTGGAATCCATTCCGTGTGAATTCATACAGTCATCTTCACTGGGTGCTACCTAATATCCTGCAAAGGAACAAAATTTTAAGGAAGACAAGAGCATAAGGAAAAGACAGAAAAGAAACACATTAATAAACCTGCACATTGCAAAAGTATTTACCCAAGAGAAGAAATGTTCTAACCACCTTATTACATGTTCATCATAAAATTGTAGGCAGTGTGATTTATCTTAATAGTTCAAAGAAGAGCTACAAAGTTCCAAAGATGAAGGTAACATGGCACACCAAAAAAAAAGCAAAATCAAACAAGCAAAAAAACACAGGAAAGACAATAAAACATGTGTCAAATAATGGAAGAGAAGCAAAATAAATAGAAGGCAATAATATTTGATACATTAAAATAAACACAAACCCAAATGGAGATCAAAGAGATAACTCACACAAGAAAAACTTAAAAATAGAAAGCTATAGAAATAATTATAGAAAGACATAGATACGGAAGAGAACTTGGAAATAATAATTGATAAAAAAGATAGAGTAGAACAAATAGAACAGATAAAACTAAAATTCTCTTTAAGGATATATGCCTGATATGAATCTCCCAATCAAAAGGCATCAGTAAATATTGTGGTAAATGTTTTCACTCTTAATAAAGAAGAAAAAAATATAGTATTCAAGTGGGGAAGACAAAACAACAGGTTCATAGTGAAAATATACTAAAAATGCGCAGAAGCATCAATACCGGAAGATAACATCAACGTCTGAACATATTCAGGGGAAAATATTCACACATTTTCTTTATTGAACCTCTAATGTAAAAAGCAAGAAGCACCCTTTTATCTCTCTTGAAAAGAGAAACGAGAACAAAATCCCAAACCAAGAGATGGATTAAAAAAAAATATTCAAGAATGGGAGAGCCATGGAAATTTAACCAGTGGCGATACTGAATCTATTTAAGTGTTAATTAAATCCAAGAACATGGCTATTGCAGTTGCTGAAGTGAAGGGAAGTTATAAGCCTTTTATATACTAAAATACTCAACACTATAATATAACACCCAGGAGATTTTAGGAGAATAAATAGGAAATATAGATAGACTCATTTCCTGATTTTTTAAATAGTCAATAGATACATAGATTTGAAGATATAGTTTAAAAATGGAAGCAATATCCCATAGTTATTTTTATAACATCTTTTCTTTTGGAAGATTATTTTAAATATTTCATTGCTCATATAAAGAAGACATCTAAGTCCAAGTAATAAGGAATTTTCAGTTATTCAGAAACAAGAGGATTTCTCTAAAATATAAAAGAGATTGGGGGAAATTTCAAGACCTCCCTGTAAGTACCCTTATTTTAATTACAAATCAAGCCCATAGGGGAAAACTCTCAAAAGAAAAAAACAACAGTATCCACACACATGGTTTATTTGTAAGGCCTTTTTACCCTGTTATGGAGAAACATAAGATGATGCCAGCGAATGGGGCACATAAATGTAACTACTACAGCATATCGAGAATACCCAAATGAGCTCTCACAAAAATTCCGGTGATAGAAATCCATTTCATGTTCCAGGGTTCCTGCTGGGATGACGTTCTTTGCATTTTGTTCATTTGGACTATGTTATACGATGTTCAGCTAATGAGTGGAATAAATGTATCTACATGGCAAAATTCAAACAAGGAATTTTTAAATCTTTAATTATTTATAGTGATACATGAAAGACTGGGCAGCATTTCCATTAAAACCCACATGTTAACGATGTTAATACCAGACTAAATATTTCTTTCAGGATGAATCTCAAAAATTAGAGCAAATCCATATTTTACATGCTTAGGGCGTTTATATTTACACACACAGATGCATATAAAAAAAAAAGTTGAATGTTTCAAGTTACTTTTGCTAACCTCCCCTCAAAACTGAAGAGTAAAAATTAAGGATTTTGGGGAAGCATATTGTCTACAACTTAACTAACTTTTTAATATCATTTATGAATAGAAAAATAATTGAGTATTTTGTAGGCCAGTCAATTCATCAATACTTGCAGAAGCTTAAGAATCTATTCTCCTCATAATCCCAAGGCTAAGAGGATTTTATGTGGAAAAAAAAGAAGTAATGAATCCAAAGGAATCATTACAATTTGCCTTGTTAAAAATCCATCCATTGAATTGTATGAAATGAAACACAATGATTTCTTTACAAGCCTAATAGCTAACAGTCCCAAACCAGTGTGTTCATTGAACTATGTGGTTACTTATTACTCTAATGAAGAAATACTTCACATACATTTTAACATTTTCACTTCATTTATTTTAAATATTAATGAAAAATTTACTTCGAGGAAAAAAAACAAGAATATTAATGTAAATTATTAGATTAAAGAACAATGTAAGTCACAAAGAATGAGAAGGGTCTAGAATTTACTTATTAATTTAACTCTCTTAAGGATATAATTCCCTTAGAGAGAAATGGAGAATTCTCAATTATTTTCTTTTCTAAGTATTTCCACTATCTGTATCTGCACTTGTATGTAAATATATGTATACATATCAGTATGCATTTTTAACACATACCCTAGACATTTCTAGCTATATTCCCACCTCTATAGCCCCACTGAATTTAGAGTAAAGACTTCTTGTGGGATGGAGATATTTGTTATGTCACTTCCAGTCAGGCAAATGTGTTTCTATATCTCTACCCAGCTATAAAGACATATATCAATGGTTCATTTTCCTATAAATGAATAGTTGAAGTACAAAACAATGCTATCCCAAACTTGTTAAGTTATATTTAGATCAAGAAAAAGGATAGATATTTGAATATTTTAGTTAATGGTGTCATTTTTTATTTAACTTCAAAATAGTCCCAATATTATTTAGAAGACACGTGGAAAATGCAGATACATAAAAAAGGAATATCGCAAAAAATCTGAAAACTTCTTTGGAAGTATTAGTTTAAATGCCAGCATTTAAAAAGATCAGTAATCAATCAAAAGGCATGATTTGAAGTTTATCTGCTTGTATTGTCCGTGACTCCATCATGAGACTAGATTATGATAGCCAAACTATGGGCCCCATCGAGCAAACCTTACAGCAATGACTGTTTTGCAAACAAAGTTTTACAGAAACAAGTTACACTAACTACTTAAACACCCCACCCTTATTTTTCATTACGATGGTAAAATTGAGTAATTACAACAGAGACCATATGACATGCAAAACCATGCTTATTTACTGTGCTTTTACAGAAAATTTGTCACCTCCTGGTCCAGGCTGTGCAACAGAAATAAAGAATCTCTAAGATGGTGTGTCTGAGCATCAGAACTTTTATTTCTTACTCATGCTCCACGACTAACGTGGGTGGACATTCGTGCCAAAGCTACGTTCCAGGCTGACAGAAGTTGCAACTTGACATATGCTTCCAAGATCAGGAAAATAGCACCAGGGCTCTTAAATTTTCCATCTAGAAGTGATACGTCAATGCACTTGTATTTCCAAATATAAAGTCAGAAGACCATCCTTATTCTCAAATAGCACAGGAAAATGAAGTTTTGCAATATATCCAGGAGAAAAGCTTGAGTATTTGTAAATAGTTCTAATAAAAAACACAGAACTATCTGTTTAAACCAAAGAATATTATTGCATTAGATACTGGGTCTAGAAAGATCTAGAAAAGTGTGAAATGTAAGTTTACAATAAGATTATAATGTAAGTGGCATTCAGAAAAGAATCTCTATAATTCACCTTATGGGCAAATGGTTTAAATGCATATATGACATATATTTATAAGAATATAATATCTTATATCAATTATTAATGACTATTTGTAATGATTTTACAATCTATACTGTAAATTATAAAGAGGTGATTAAAGATGTTGCATAAAATATTTAAACCCCGTGGTGGATATTGCTATTTCATAACTGTTTAAAACTTTAATGAAGGCTGGAATAGTTTTCTATATTTATACAGTATGTCATGGATAATAAAATAGATGAAAGTTAGATAGTCAAGTTATTAATTTTGCTTGCAAATGTACATTTTAATGCCTTGAAAATTTTCAGTGTTGTTAATGCAGTAAATATAGCAGTCTATTATATTTTATAACAAAGGAAAAATACTTCATTTTATTAATTTTTATACATAATCTTAAAATACAAAGGAGAAGCTAATTTGTATTTAAAATCCTATGCTGCACCTCTATTATTCAAAAATTGTTAAAGTGAGCCTTATTAATTAGGACTATTTATGCTCATTTTTTATTCATTCAAAAAGTAGCCATTATGTTGAAAGAATGTACCTCTATAGAATGTTGCTTCATAGAAACTCCATAGAAAATAACTTTTCTCTCTCTAACCCATTATAACTGTCTGGGATTATTCTTTCTCATAGCTTGAGTGAAATTTTGAGACAGATTTGAGACTTTTCTAATCATAATGTTATGATGCAATAGTCCTTCAATAAGTTTGATTAAAAAAAAAATGTAAAAAGAACACACACCAAAAAGAAATTTATCTTTGCCACCGTCTTTGAGAGTCTTGTTTTGGTGGATTTACTTGCAACTTGTTATTTTGTTCTAGGCATTGCATAGCTTCAAATAAAATAAAGATAGGATGTCTCTACACTTTTAATTTTCATGTACTTATTCTATGTCACGCATTGTGTTAGGCACAGAGATGCACTGGAAAAGGTCTCTCCCTTCATATAAATATTGGAGAACAGGTGACTATAAGAAAAACCTGAAAATAAAGTAGCTTTAAAATTGTAATTGTATTAAGTATTATAGAAGTGTAGGGAAGAATGAGTCTATAATGGTTGATCTAGATTAAGGGATCAAAAAGTTTCCTTGAGGAAGTCACAAATGTGCTTAATAATGAACATGAGCTAACCTAGAATTAATGAGGATGTGGTTTGTTAGAAGGTGTAGTATTTCCAGATACATAGAGTCAGGAAAGAAATTGGTGTACCAAGAACAGAAAGAGGGACATTATGGCTGAGCATAATGAATGAAAAGTAAAGTAATAAGAGATAAATAATAATGATTACATAATGCCTAACTTGTGCTGGGCAATTTAGCAAATGTTTCATTTGGATTCTATTTAATTCTAGTAAGATGTGTAGCAAATACAGCCAAAATTCATCTGATTTTTATAGATGAGGAAATGCAAGCATAGAGAGATTTAATAACTTTCTTAGGGTAATGATATATTTCATACATTTTAATAAAATCTTAATAAAGGATTTTAATTCCTATAGTAAACATATCTAACCAGAAATGCATATATAATGCTCCATATAAAAATAAAGAATAATAAGAACCAGTTACATAGATCTTATTTCCTTCCTTCCTTCCCCAGAAAGTTGAAAATATAAGGAAGGGTTTCACTTGTTTCATTTATTTTAGGAGTGATAGATGTAATGAGAATTCCTTTTCTTGTACTTCGGGGGTGGTCTATTTTGTAGTTTTTGCCCATCGCTCCATGAATGAATGCAATATCAATATTATGATATTTCACAACTGGGATAATCTCCTGATCCCAGAACAGGAGGCATTACAGTGACAAGGATTCTATTTTGCAGGTCCTTTATTTGCACTGGGCTTAGGGGTGATGTTGGAAGCAGAAACAGAGTGGGAAGAGTGAGTGGAGAAGGAGGAAAAGTTGACCTAAATGGAGGCTCTTAAGGTCACTGCTATGGAAAGCAGGATTTGATTCAGCCCTAATTAGTGTCCTGAAAGGCAAAGTGTATTTCTAAGTGTTGTCTACAGTCCTATGTTTGTTTCCAGAATGCTTTTTCCCAGTCCACGAGTTCAAAAAGTCAGAGTCAGTTCTTAGAATCTTTTATGGGAATTTGACTTTACTGCTTAAGGGTGTCATTTCACAAAACTGAGTGCTGGTTTTCTGTGGATGAGACTTAAAGGAAGGAGGGAAGACAGGAAGGAAGGAGACCGATTCTCTATTCTAGAGAAGGTGAGATGACCCGGACTAGAATATTGACCTTTGGCTCCTGCTCCTTCCTTCTCTGCATGGGCAGAGGAAGGTCTTTAGGGTGATTCACTCCCTGGACTTAGCTGACTTCTGTGGATTTTGAGAGGGTCTTGGAGAAGAAGGGGGGCAATACATACTTAAGGTGGGATGCTTTTTAACTCCAGGTGAGTTTGCGATCACGTGGAATTATCTCCCAAAGCTGCAGCTAAAATCACGCTTGGACTGAGTCAATAAGATACAGGGCATCTGGATCTTTTACCACACACAAGCGTGCATTACTTCCATAACACCGATGAGTGGGGTCGAAATTTTCCCTTCTCAAATGCCTTGGCCGGTCATCCGATTACTAAACTCTTAGAAGAATGTTTCCATGCTACCTGCCTGCATGCAATATTTATATTGTTTCAGTCATTTCTAATTTTACTTCTTAGTTCTATTATTTGGCCCCACGTTTAATCCAGTCCCTCTTGCTCTGGTCATGTGGAGCACTTGAGAGCTGAAACTATGTTGAAGCAAACGAAAGACATAAGGTACACACTTTAACCATGTCTTCAGTCACGGTCACTTGCGCCACTCTGAGTGAATGCCTCCTTAAATCTTGATCTCTGCATGTCTCCATCTCATTCTGGTCTCTATCCTGATGGATACGATGAATTCATGCTCAACACGCAATTCAACTTCTATTTCTATGTGTACCTTCCTCTGTTGACATGGGAAGGGGCATTCATTTTGCTATTTGTTCTATTAGGAGTGGTTTGGGTCAGGAGCTACCAGCAACTTTCTGACTATGCAAGTCTATAGCTGATGACTATAAGATTCTGGTTTGCAAACTTTCTGTCTATGGAAAAGAGAGTGACTTTGTAAGTGGCTCAAATTTTTGAGGGAGTTCTAAGTCCTTTCCAAAAGTTCAAATTAACTTTTGTTTCTTCAACTTTCCCATAAGCCTTATGCTATAATAAATCTCTACTTAAATAAGCATGAGCAGATAATATTTTCTGCAACCAAACTATGACATATAGAAGTATGTCATTCACTTTCAAGGAAAATAAGGTGTTATGGCTGATTCTTATCAACTACTGTAATATTAGATCATACTGTATTCTATGCAGCTTTGACAGCCTAAAATGTTTTTGTTGATAGTCTCCTGTTTCCAGAAGTTTCTCTGAACTATCATTTCTGAAAAATGGTATGAAGGGCGGGGATTTGAGCTCCTTGGTGGGTTTTTTCTCTTTTCCTCAAAAAGAGTCTTTAAAAATGTTATCTTTTTTTTTAAATTTTTTAATAGATATTATCTACCCTTATCATATGGTTTTGATCATCATGCTTATGACTTCGTGGTGACAAGATGGCTGCTGTAGCCCCAGCATCATTCTAGCCAGGAAGAATGAGAAGACCAAAGTACAAAAGGGGACATACTTATCGAGTCTCTTCTTTTACCATGAATTATTCCTAGACATTCCTTCTTGCTCAACTCATCCCCTTCGCTGCCATCTCATTGATCAGATGTAATTTTTCCTAGAAGGGAGGAAAACTAAAATTTCAGTGTTTTTCTGATGAGAGTAAAACTATTCTTAACATAAACAGAATCAGGCAAGGAAGAATAGAATGGCAATAATTATTATTTGTCAAAGTCTTAAATCATTCATTCTAGCTTGTCGAAACAGCTTCTAACTCTCGTCAGACTGCCTTTCTGATTTTTCTATCAATATCTTTTTCTAGTCCTTGCCTTTAAAAAAATCAATCCAGTTTTTTGAAGCTATTTTCTATATTGTAAAGTTAAATTAATTAAAATGTGTATCTATGTACCAGATTATTGTCCTACAATATATTCAGAAGAATGAAAAAAATTGAGACATAATGTGGAGAAGAAAGCACCTGAGGAAGTGGATTGTTACAAATAATTACATTAATGATCAAAATCTGTATCTGTGCCTTGTAACAATTTATTAGCTGTTCAGTCATCTATGTATCTACCCATTATCAATCTAATATATATTTCACCTACACAATTTATGTAAAAATGCACTCTAATATTGTCTTTCAATGGAATATATCAAGAATTTTGAAAAATAACTTACATGAATTTAAGTAGACTAGTTTCATCTGGTTAACCCAAAACAAAAACAATGAAGTAAAACCATACACTATGATTTTATGTATGCGATATAAACTCAATAAGATAAGATGTATTGTTTCAGATTGTCCTATTTTTATTAAAACTAGAAATCTAATTTTAATTATATTAAATAGTAATGAAAAGTTTAAAAAATGTAATTTAGCAAACATGTATTGATTGCCTCCTTGGACTTTTTCACAGAAAATTATCACAACTGAAAACTTGTGTGTTAAAAATGGAATTTGCATGGACATCAGAACTCAAATTTATTTTTAAGTGAAATGTTTTTGTTCCATATTACTTTGAAAATTGTTGAGCACATTACTACAGCTAATGACATGTTTACTTGGCTAATGCTATACCTGTGAATATCCCTGGGGGCAAAATACTGTTTCTTTAATATTTCTGACATAAACAAAACTCCATATAAATGAAAGCATCAATACAGAGATTTCTCCAAGCTAAATTTTTTACTCTAAAAATCATAATTGGACGAGTTCATTCCATTTATTTTATTTAACCAAATAATATTCTTCAATCTGAATATGTTTTTCTGGCACATGGATTGATGTAGATGAATTTGGCAGTTGGTTGTACTGAAATCCACAATTATAGTCTGCCAAAGCTCAAACGGTGCCATAGCGTCCCTAATTAACTGTTTGCAACATAGAGTTGACTAAACGGAGAGATAGTAAATGTGAAGCTGTTTTTTTTTAAGTTGAGTAGAGATGCAAATAACATCGTATTCCTCCAACCGTAGTGTATGCCTTATACCAATCAACCAAGAAATATTTATTAAGTGCCCATTGCAATTCCACAACTGTGCTAGCATTTGTGGCAGGTTTTTTTTTTTTTTTGAGTGATAAGTGAATCCTACTGTGAAGAAAATTGTAATGTAGTTGGGGGATGAGCAGTAAAACTTCCAAAGTGTTTCAAATTGAAATGCCTACATCTGATACTAATACTAGTAATAACTACTATTGTGTTCATTTACCCTCATCTCTATGTGAAGCAGTGATACTGTTACTATATTCTAGGGACTACCCTAAATATTTTGCCCAGATCACCTCACACATTTCTTTAACAATTATGTATCATGATTAGTCCTGTTCATTGTGCAGATTAGTAAAACGAGACTTTGTCAGGTTAAAAGCGACTTGTCCATAAGTTACACACATAAGGATGAGTGTAGGAAGGAATCGAACCCAACAACTCCAACTGCATTAGAAATGAGGCGGTATGCCTTCAGGACATCAACTTTTTAGCACTATCATATAATCATTCATGTATAGTCACATCACTCTTAAGCAAATCATAGCAACTGCAGACAGATTTTAGGAGGAAGGAAGCCAGATGCTACATGTGCCCAAGATTTCAAAATATGAAAATAAATACCTTTGATGACAACATTTCTAGGCTGATTGACTTCACTTCTTAAATACAAAATGTTGAAGATAGTTGAATCACTTGTCAGTCATTTGAAACATAATGATAATCCTCTCATATATTATGAGAATTGTTCTTATCTTTCCAGACTGCCAGAATTCAGCTTTTCTGTAGCAACCCATTTAGTCATCCCTCTTTCTCATCTCTCATTGGACCTCATTGGGTGCTGAGTTATCAGATACAATGTGAAATTCATGTTACATTGCTAGATCAAAATCTAGATTGACTTGATTTGGAGTAATTTAAAAGGCAGCTTATTAATGCTCATGCTAAGGAGAAATTAAGCATTATTTTTTTAATGTGTCACCAATTAGCTCACAAAGGTATTGAAACATTACTAACATTTTCTACCAATGCTGAATATATAAAAATGATACAACACTCCTATCTCTTGGGCCTAAGTCATCTGCCCAGAATTTTCTCTGTAAATTCCTGATGCCCTGCTCTTCTCTGGTACAGTGAACTGCATACTGGGGATAAATCATTCACACAGGTACCAGTCTGGACAAAGGAAGGCTTTCCAAAGAGGCAGGCTCAAAAGGAAAACTTTAAGAGAACAAATTTTGAGTGTCTCATCTTCCTTGTTTATTTTGCTAATAAAGCTTGTCAGAGAACTTTCAGCTTGATGTTCCATGACTTTTTGCCTCTCCTTCCACAACTGCCTTTCTCTCACTTCACGAACCTTCTCAATCTTACCCGGAGTTCTTCATGTAAATGTAAATGGTCTAGGGGCTCCAGGAAAATGGACAGTTTGTGTGATGGCAATAAAATCTTAATTTTAAATGCAACATAGCCTGTGACAGGGTTCCTAGATTTCACTTACATGCATTTATTTCAAGAGTAAAGAGTGACGTAAGATGTGTTCTGAATTAAGAAAGCACAGGGTAGGGAGTAGGAGTGATGATATTTTTGTTGATTAAAATCTCTGCCTATTCCATTTCTTGACTAATGCCAGTGAATGTTTTCCTCTTGAATGAGAATATAACAAAAGCAAGATAAAAAAGTTTTTGTAGGAAATACCTATGAAACACATCTCAAAAGTACTCTGCTCTCTCTCTCTCTTATCTATAATCAATCCATTCATATACTCATCTATCTTTTTACCTATCTATTATCTATCATCTATCCATTCTCATTCTTACCTATCCACTCATCGATCTATCATCTTCAAATTAGATATCAGAAGTACATCATTGTAATGAAAATATATAGGAATATTTGAATAGAAATGTCAAGTTAGAATTTTTCTGCCATAAGGAAGTCATATTGAGTCAGTGAACCTGCTACTAAATAGTAAAAGAATAATAGTCATCATCAAGTCTTCTGATGACTTTCACAGCATCTTACAAGCTTCTACAAAATTAAAACAGTTAATGATTCTAATAACCAGGTAACAAATCATTTTGCAAAATTAGATGGTATCCAGTTATTTACTTTCAATTGAGTAAAAGGAGAAATTTGTTTGTCTTCATTTGATAGATAATTTGCAACCTCCAACCCACTACAGGAGTTCCATTATCTAGGATCTAACCCAATAATTATCCTCTCCTCCTCCTCCTCCTCCTCCTCCTCCTACTCTTCTTCTCCTCTTCTTCCACCCTTTGGAAGACTTCTAATCAAAACAAAAACAAAAATAAAATGTTCCTAAGTTTTGTTATGATTGATTTCCTATTCAACCAAACTTTTTTTGAAAAATTAAAAATCCAACTCTAATTCTTGTCTAGCTTTTGTAAAAAAATGTCATATATCACACTGTTAGAACAATAGGTTGTTAGAACCTATATTTAGATGCATCTCATTCATAAGCATTATTGATTTATGTTTAATATTTAGCTTTCTTCTACACTTAGTTTGAAGGAATGCATATCCCAATCTTATTTGAAAGATCATGGGTCAGCAAATAAAACTAAGATCAAAAATTACAGCAGATGATACTTGAAAAGTTTTATTGTCAGGCGGAAAATTAATGGTCTTCTATAAGTTGATTTTTACTCTTTGCTAGGAATTAAACAAACAATTGGATGATCAAAAGAAAAAGGTGTGTTGTGTGTTGCCAGATAATGGGAAGATCTCTAAGGTTGAATTTTAATACTGGCTACATCTCTGATATAATGAAAAGATACGGGGAAGAACGGAGTTAGCATATTGATTTAAGTGTTTAACTCTTGATTCTCCAATTCATCTCACTATCCCCCCAACCCCTCAAAAAAAAAAAAAAAAACCTCAAAAACTTAAATGCTTTGTTAAGAAATAAATCTGTTGATTCATTAGAATTATGATCATGGACATGATACATCTACATCCACTTCTTAGATTAAAACCTGATGTGTCTCACTCTACAACTTTTCCCTTTGGCTAAAAAATAAAGCAACATACTGATGGTTTTATGCTTTCTATGTCTTCTGCACTCACATAAGATCTTAATAATTAAGCTTTGCAGGAATAAGTAAAAGAGGAAAGAGTTTTATTTAATTGGGATCTTTTGAAGGAGGAATTGGTTGAAAGCTGGACTCTTTTACCAACTATCTCTAATTTTTCAGAGAGATGTCTTAGAATAGGTGTCAGATTTTAAATGATGTTTTGGGGTAGGACTTGACTAATGTAAACTGATTGGGTAACAGCTGGACAGATGGTCTGAGAGAAACTAAGAAAATTCATAAAAAGAATTTAAGAGATAGTATATTAGAGACTATCAGAGAGATTGGACATCAAGCAGAGAAACATGAAATAAAAACTGGGGCTAAATTATGTGGAAAGTCTGGAAAGTAGTGAAACCACTGCAGAGTCTCAGGGTTTTATAAAACACAGTGGCTCAAGTTGTGTGGCTCAGGCTTTTTCATGAGATGCAATTGTATTTTCCCATGTAATTAAGTGCTTAATTGTGCTCCTTCTCTGAGGGGATGCATTTACCGCACCATGTAATAGTGATTTATTTCAAAGCTCATCTTAATGTGAACTTAACACCTCTTACATACCAACAGATCATATTTAATTGCTGAAACAATCTGTGATTTTTCTAACTTGTTTTGACTAGATTTTGATTCATTTACATGGCAACATAATATTGCTCATTCTAAGGAGAATATAAATATTATTTTTCTATGTATCACCAATCAGCCTATAAAGGTATTGAAAAGTCACCAACATTTTCTACCAATGCTGAAAATGAGGATATTGTCATAGGATTTAATACTTTTAATGATATTTATTAGGAAAAAAATTGAAGAGAAGACATTACCATCCATTAGAATCAATAATTTTATTTCTAGGAATTTATTCTAAAGAAACAACTAAGAATACATACACAAAGAGCTGCAGGGATATAAAAAACCTCATTGTTCAGAAAAATAAAAGTCTTCACAAAATATTAATGTTTAATATAATATTAAATAATATGCAGCCATTAAAATGTTATTGCCAAGATGATTAATTGACTGAGAAAATTTGCTATTAAATATTGTTGATAGAAAAATTAGGTTTGTGATTTAAACTGTAATGACAATATAAACACTTTAATATCAATTTAATTATATAAAAGAAAAAATGTGAAGGAACATATAAAAAAATATTTAGTGATTTTTCTTTTCAGAATGCAACATGTTTGCTCTTTTCCCTGCCATAAATGTTTTACTTTTGCTATAAAATTAAAACTAATACAATTAGAGTTTTGAGTAACACACAAAATATGTATATCAGCTCGTTTATCCCATAATGGGAAGATGGGATTTCATGAGCAACAGAAGGGTTAGAACTGGGGTATATAAAAATAAATACAATACAGATGTATTTACTTTTAAATACAGATAGTCCCCCATTTATGGTGTTTCTGCTAGAATCAGATCTTTCCTGCTGTCACCACCAAAAGCCAATTACAGAGAGGAGGAGATTGATACTGAAAGTGTTACAGGTTTGAACATCCCATTTGCAAAATTAGCATATCAGACACAGCAAATAAAAGGTTAAACAGGAAATTTACTGAAATAAGCAAGAAAGAAATAGTACAATCCTCAAGGTGATTAGAAGCGAGTCTGGGTCAACTAAATACTGACCCTCAGTTTACTTGGGGTGTACGTATTTATGAAGGTTTTTAATAAGACGCCTCCTTTTCTCTGTTCCAGGGAGATCTTAGGGAAAAAGACTGTCTTTCCAGGAGCAGGTATTCCTGCAAGTGCACATGGTCCAGTTTGTTATAATGAGCTTAAAATATGAACGAATATACAAATTTTATGTTAAGTACATTATAATTAGGTAGAGATCATTTCAGGTAACTCTGTGAGCTACTGTGCTTGTGTTGCTTTTCTGTTGGTTAGAATTTTAGCCAAGGGCTTCTGGGCCTGGTCTGTGTCAGGGTATTATCTTTCCCCTGACCACTCTGGTACCTTGTCTGTGTCAGAATTTTATCTGACATTTTCAGGACCTGGTCTGTTGAGGCCTTCTCTCTCTATTTCAGTCTCTCCTCAAGATAGCCTATCTAATAAATCCCCCCTCAGGGAGTTGTGACACTGAAATCATGCAGGGAAATTGGGCGTGACGGCCATTCTGGCTGCTTCCTGCTGAACTCGGGATGTTGGGGTGCCGGGGTCACATTCTCCTTGCTTTTCTTCAGGTATGGCTAGAGTTGGACAGTTAAGGGGCCCTTGATAGAATGTAGTTTCAACAGCAGAGAAGAGCTGATATTGCTGATGCACTACGTTTAGCAGGTGTATTTTCTGCAGGCGAGAGTAAACAAAATGTGTTAATAAGAAAACAGCAGTGTAGTAAGAGTAGATGTTACATGGGTTATCTAAGACTAGATTCAGTCAAAAGAGCTGAGTATTGAGAAAGGAGGATTTGGCATTGGCCTCCTTGAAGTCATCATTAAGACAGATGCATTCCTTCTTTCAAAATGTTTCTTAATTTCCCCTGAAGAGTTGATCTAAGAGCTACAGATTATTGGGGGGGAGGGGGCAAGGAGGAGGGAATGTTTAGTGTCAAAGTGAGGAAGTGGTCTTTGGAGCTTCTTCTGTGTTTAGTGCAATTTAAGGCACCCTTGCCTTAACCAGTTTTGGATTAGTTTGTCAAACTTATTTTAAGACTTGGCAAGAGGGAACAGGAAGTAAGAAAATATGAATGTATCTGAACTATAGAACTTTGCAATAGAAAGTTTTGCTTATCTTAATGTGCGGTAAGGCATCCCAGCCTCTCCTGGGCTGGCATGGTGAGGATAAACACCTGTAGAAAATGGCTAGATATATTTGATTGGTCACAAACAATGCTGATACTTTCAGAAGTCAGTGTCTAGGACACAAACAATGGACTACAATTTGATGTTCCCAAGAAGGTGTATTACTGAAACACTTATTTTTCTCCTTTGTCCCGATTTTATCAATAGCTATAGAATTTTAACAAATCTGGTTTGTTATTTGTGTTAGTACAGTAAGAATGATATAGACCATTAGTTTGCTTTGCTGGAGTCTTACAAAAGGACATCACATTGAGACTTGACAGCGCTCAGGACTCAGGAGCCATACCAATGTTCTTAGACCTCATTGTAGCACTCGCTCATTTATGTAGCTCCTCATTCCTTGAGGTTCCCACTATATTCTGGTGTTACTGTCTTGCCAAGGAGGTGATTTTCCTTACCCACTTGTTAAATGATATGAAGCCCCTTAAGTCAGGTGCTGTGTTGATTTCCTGTTTACTTATTTTCTGAAAGTTTTCCATTTCTCAAATATGACATTCCAATCAAAGCTTTGGCAAATATCCATATTTCCAATAGTACTCTGTTATAGAGAAATAAACTTATTGTACTTATGCAAATAAACATTTTGCCATGAAAAACAAGAAAGCCTATTAACTGTTTACAGGAGGAGAGAAAAAAACACATGTTTTAGTCCTACCTGCAAAAATGTGCAATTTACCAGAGTACCACTGTGGTCAATCAATCCAAAATTTCCTTATACAGAAAAAATGTTTATTATAAAAAAAGATTTTATTATAAAATAGTAATACCAAGGGCAATTCAGATGTGTTGCTTAATAGTAATGATGGAGAATGTCACTTCCAAAGAGGACTAGTTTATAGGCCTTTCTACCTAAACATATTCTTCAAAAAGAAACTGATATTTACCAAATAAAATACAAAGACTTATTATTCCATTACTTAAACTTATTTTAACTGAAAGTTTTTGAACATTAATACTGTAGAACTTTATTATTAAATAGTCTGAATATACACAATATTCACGTGCTAATTAACAAGCATAAATTGATGCCAATTCAACCATGAATATCTTATTTTTTTCACATTTTAATTTGATAACTTTTCCTTACCAATACATTTAAAGGTCCATCTTTTAACCTTATAACAGAGCATGCATGTATTTTCATATAAACTCTAGAAAGGGAGTCCAGATGTTCTTTCTTAGACCTAACGTTTAGTCCCTGCTTTGTCGTATTTAATAGCTTTAATTTCTGTTTTAATTTCTGCTTTCTTACAAGTTTATAAACTCTTACTCAGTTCAGTTTTATGGTAGCATTGCCGCAAGTATTAGAAATGACAATATTTCCTGTGGACAGTGAAAAAAATTTAAAACAACCATGGTTAAAGATGTGACTATAATGTGACTAACAACTTAACCTGAAACTTTGTTGAATTCTGTGAAATAAAGCATTCCAGAATATCAGGTTCTTAGGAATTTTATATAGCCTTCTGAACATATATAATAACTATTACATTTTTACATGAACACATGCTGAGAAAGCCCAATATTACCCTATATTTTATATTTAATCTGAATTTTGACAATGTTTCCCTCAAGATGGCACCACACCAAATGACTATAATTTGTTTTGTATTTTATATTTCCCTTTTTGAGGCAGAATTTTTTTTATATGTGATATCTTAGGAGTTCCCTAAGATTTACTATAATTTCTTAAAAAAAAAAAAACAAAACTTTATTTAAATTCTTACTTTTAGGTAAATTTATGAAGTAGAGATTACAAAGTAATGAAACTACTTATTTGGCCAAATTCAGAAGTTCTGATAGGCCTCAGCATCTTGTCTTTACTTTTATTAAAAACTAATAGTGACAGCTTTTAAATAATTTTCAGCTGAATCACAATTCAATAATACATTTTTGTCAACGAAAGAAATTAAGGCTCAAGTTCACCTAAACTTAAAATACATTTTATTTTACATGTGTCTTAGTTTCCTACTGTCGTGATCAGTGGCGAATGGTTAAATACAAGTTATGTCGTCTTTCGAATGCTTGGTTTATTCACACATCACACAACATACACAACCATTAGTAAAACTTATTATTACGGGAATCAGCGGAGGTAAGGCAAGATTCTTAATCACAAATATCCTAAAACCAGAATTAAACAAACTCACTCACAAGTCCAGCGCAAAGTTTCAGAAGGGCAGAAAAACTGACAAGGAGTATACAGTTTACAAGGGGAAGTCTCCAGAGCACTGTTTCAGCAAAGGGTTCTAAAGATGCAGTGTATGAAGCTCCTGAGCGTGGAGTCATTGGAGCCTGTGCGACTAAGCGCATGCACTTCAGCTTCAGCCTTTATAGTATTTTTCAGTGAAGCTTGACGTCAGCCTTAGCACACTATTGATGGCAAAAGTGTAGTTATTTGTAATCAGAAGCTATGATATAGGGCTTTCAGCTGGTGCGTGGAGACTGATTAGCTGGCGAAGAGGTGACTCCGTGCTAGCTCGTAATTCCTTTCATCATTTGCCAAGTTTTTGTTAGCCTAGGTACTTCCATTTTGTTTTTAAATGTGGTATAGTTATCATGTTTTACTTTCGGGTTCTGATACTCACTACACCTTACGTGTAGATATAATTTCCTATTTTCATTAACTTTATTCCCGACATTGAATAGAATTTTCAATTCTCAATACCCTAATTTTAAGCAGCTATAAACAAAGCACACGATAATTTATCAACACTTTCTCGGTTAGAGGATTCACACATAAAATACTTTCCTATAGGCTGATGTCTTAGGAGGCACGTGGCTTGTGATTTAAGAACTTAAACTCTTAGTTCTTTCCCAGAAGTTGACCTAAGTTGAGGAGTTAACATTTTCGTAGCACAATCTAAGCTTTAGGTAATGCTTACTATTTAATATAACTTAGCCAAACTTTTCACAGTTACAAATGTACTAAACCTTTTAGAGACTCATAAAATTTATTGCTAAAGTTTTCTTGAGTAATTTCTTTCTAACCAGGAAGGTCCAGGTTGAGGTTTTTGAGGTGAAACTAGATTTGGGAATGAAGACGTAACAGATTTTGTCTTGCTTCTATTTATTTCTTAAATATTCCTGAAACAAAATCAGCTATTTTTCTTGTTAGATACTCAGCAAATTTTCATTAGTAAAACTTGAGTGTAATTTTAACGCATAGATATAAAGAAAATGCTTAAGTGAAGTTAAATAGAAACAAAATGCTCCAAATGGAGTCATATTATGCTAAACTTCCCACCAGGATTTGATATTCAAATTAGTTTGGAATGATTCTGAGATAAAATTTCATTGGGGTCTTGGATTCCCATTTTCCATCCAGATTGGCTTGTTACTCTCTGAATTTAGTAACCTATAAAAAGGAGTTTTTCATGATTCAATGACAATGGACACATTTTAGTAACTTACAATACACAGACAGAAATGAATACAAACCAGCCTTGCAAAACCACATCCTCCAGTTAAAGCCATAATTTCGTGCCAGACGAAATAATTATATATAGGTACTTTTAAACAAATCATTATTTCTTAGGTATCAGCTGAAAAATATATGTATATATATGTACATATATATGTTTTCCCAGTTTAACATTTTGTGTGCCAATTAAGCTGAATTTGAATGAGAGTTCTCAATATTTTTTTGCAATTTATAAATTCAAGTCTCTCTCTATATATTTATCCAAACCAACAGCACTTGGGCCAAAGACAGAAACAAACAACACATCTCATAACAACAGATCCATCTGGCCTGCACTGAGGACTGAAGAAGAATGACTCAAGAAATCATGATATCAGAACAATGTGATATTTACAATAACTTGATTTTTTAAAGATGAAAATTGGAACAGAGAGAAAAACATGGTTTTAATTATATTACAGAAAATTAAGAATGACGTTTTTAAGCCTAAATGAGTTGTACTCACCCAGCAGGTGAGTTTTTAAGTCAGAATTCTTTTCTGCTTTGCACTTAAACAGCAGCCAGCTTCTGCCTGCAGGTAACAGAGCTGGCAGTTTCACAAAAGGTGATCTTTAAAAGCTGTTTGAGGATTCAAAGCCAATTTTTTTAGTTTAATGCTTAAAATTTAGGATCCTGTTTTCTGGCTAATGGACATTTCCCTCTAATCTGCATTTTGACCTCACATTGTTACAGAAAAATACCTGTCTTTTCTTTCTTAGGGTTTCTGGTCAAATTTCCCCCAGTTTTTCAGGATACATGCAACATATCCCAGGGGTGTCAGCCAGAACAGACTGCTGATTTCCCGTCTGTAAGAGAGTACGCGAAAACGTCATTCAGGGGCGCCCCATTACCTGAAGACCTAATCTCTTTCCTTCTGGACCTGGGATATGTTTTATGACCCAACAACCAGGAGTTTCTGGTGCAGGGTTCACTATCCAGAGATCTTGAAGTGCTGCTTGGGGTGTCCCATTATCCCTTCCCTTCATCCTCTCTCCTCCAATAGAGAAGGGATTTGAAATTCATGGTCCTCAGACTCTGGGTAGGTGCCACTAGGTTATTTTCAAAAGATCGCTCAATAATTATTTAACTGTCAGAAATGGAAGACTGGAGGTCTTCATTGAACAGTAGTAAGTTTAGATTTTAATTCCAAATTGCCATAGCCTGTTTTGTGAGAGCCACACAGGGTCAAATGACCTGCCAGGACTGTCAAGAGGCATAAGTCTGACTTCTCTAAGTTCCCTTTTTTTTTTAGCATGAGGGTGAGGTATTTAAGTCGCCTCTGTAGGTAAACACACAGACAGTACAAGGGAAAGGGCCAGCGGAATTGAACTGACAGCAGTAAGGAAAAGCCTTCTTCCCATAGTCAAGGCAGAGGTTGAATCAAACACAGTTTTAGAATGCATAGGTAAGAGCCTGTCTGGCTAGGGAGGAATCATGAGACCACAGAAAAGTGGGCTACTTTCAGACGTTTAGGAGGGATTTTGTTAGCTTCCTCAGAGACTCGCATGAGTATGGATGTGGGACCCTGAATGGTCACAGTTGTCCCGCTAAGCCATCACTTGCTGGGTCATCCAAATCTGGTAGCAGATGATGTCTCCTTATTTATCTCGGGTGATGAGTAGGGGCAGGGTGTCTTGGCTCCTTGGCTTTCCTGGCTATTGGCTCAGCAAAAAGGGAATCAGGCTTTTCAAGATATTGATATGTTGGGGTTTGGCTGGACTCTTGTCCAAAAGGAGACATCCCATCCTCCTAGTTGGGGGGGTGGGGGGGTGGGGGGGTGTTAAGGGGTCAGGGGGAGAAAGTGAATGGCCTGAGGGAGATGCAAGAAGGGCTTTTTGGGGAAGAGAGGAACCCACAGTCCGGATGGCCCCAAGAGGATGCAGGAAAAAGGATTTGGGAAAGAGGAGGCTTGATGAGCAACAGGAGTGGCTGCTGCAGGTGCTTGGTGTCCAGCTACAGCAGCTTGACTTTTGATCTTAGTGCCTTGCTTCAGGGTTGTTTTGTTCATAGCAGCAAGTATGATTCAAAGCAAATTTCAAGGAGGAAAAAACAAAAACAAAAACAGGCTTATTATGTTCGTAATCATTGAATTTAAATGATCTCCTTCAGTTCAGTTTGGGATTCTTTGACTTTATGAAATGATGAAAACAATATGCGCTCATTAAAAACTAGACTTTGAGTTTTGATCTTGAATTTTTCCCAGACTGAAGATAGCCTCACAAGGTGATGGACAGCAGCAATGAGACACAACGCACTGATATGCACGACTCTCGTTTTGTTATCTTGGGCATGGGTGCTTGTCTCCTTAAGGACAAGATTTATCTTAAATCACATGTGACATATTAGAAGAAAGGAGAGTTGGAACATGAGAGTAAGACAAAAGGAGCTTATTTAAAAGAAACTGGAAAAAAAAAAAAAAAAACAGTGCACCCTTAGATAGGTGTGAGGGTGGGCCATCCCCAAAGATTGTCGACCACGGGGGACTTTTGAGACCCAAGTTTTAAGGCATTCAGCAGTTTATTCTCTGCCCTTTTTCTTTTCCAAGAGTGTTTTGGGGTGGGACATGGTTTCTTACTGGCCTTAGTGGTTTCTTTTAAATTGATTGGAGAACTTCAGATTGGCACCACTTATGATTTATTGCTTTTGTTCTCTCTAACAGCCTGTAACTTTGGGCATCAGCATTTTCACTCAGAGCCTCTTGGTTGATGGTTAATTGCACTTTAAACTGGCTGCTCTGATTTATTGTTTCCTGGTGTTTGTTTTCCCTTCTCCTGCAACCTGCTCATGTCTGACTCACTACCTGACAACTGTACTCTACAGTGTGCCATTTGCCAGTTTTTTAAAACACGTTTGGCTCAATCCCATCATATCTACAATATGTCTGTCTCTGTTCAGAGAGTCATCACTTTTTTACTAAGTAGGCTTTGTGTTAGATGATGTTGCCTAACTGTATGCCAGTGCCAGTGTTCTAGGCATGTACAAGGTAGGCTAGGCTGAAGTTCTCATATTTAGTTGTTACAGATCTCCTGACAGAGACAAACCAAGCAGACACTCTTTTGGAAGTATTTTAGGCAGATTTATTATGCGTGCAGTCTCAGCTGGAATTCTTCCTCCAAGAGCTGAGCATCGATGGCAATTTGGAGTACACTTATATAGGGTTACAAGAAGTGCAGAAGAGGGGAGGTGTAAATTAGAATGGGAATTGCAAGCGGAACCCAAATTAGTTATTTGTAAATTCTTCACGTGGGCAATACAATAGGATTCAACACAGGATTCAATCTGCCAGTTACGTATTTGCAAGATACACACAAGATTCCATTTGCCAGTAATAAAGAAAGTCCTTTATCTGTTGGTAACTTATTAGCTGTCTCGCGGCATTCCAGTAAGCTCAGACCACAGGACGCCTGTAGCTCGGTGAGTTTTACAGTGGACTCCATGGCGGCTGGAAGCTGTGGACACGGCTTTTTCCTTCACATAGTAAGTGTGGTGTAGTAAATGCATTTTTTGGCTAACAGTATTTTCAACTTATGGATTTGATAGAAAATACATCCAACAGGACTTCTTCCGAAATTGAGGAAGATCTATATAGCAAAATGAAATTAAAAAAGAAACAAAACCTGTAAAAAAACCCCAGTTCACTTGCTGGGGTCACTCATTGGGAATCAGAGACTTGCTTATGCAATGAAGTTCTGAAGAAAATAGCAAGGACACACGAAAATAAGATAAGGCCCCATTTCTCAATGAATAAACAATCTATAAATCTAAGCTAACAAGTGAACTGTTATGATTTAAATATCTGGAAGTAAGCTAGGTGTTAGAGAAAGTGAGAATTTTAATCATACTGATAAGCATTTATTATGGAAGTGATATTCAACTGAGTTATTTTTCAGAGTTAATATTTTTATTTCCCTGATTAGATAACCTACATGCTGATTTAAGAATCTTAAAAAAATATTAAAAGAAATGTAATAGATATAATAATTGCATCCACCATGCTGGGTTTCCTTTTTTTTCCTCATCTCTTTTACAACACAGATAGCTAAGTGTGTATTTATTATTATAAGGTCAAAGTGCATAAATTTCTATTTATCTGAATATTATCTGCTGCGCTAATACATTTCCTTAACTTATTATTCACTGACTTTTTGTTTCATAGTATTTGCTATTCATTTGTGACAAAACCTGATTTTAGAATGTAAGGAACATAAAGAATACGGAGCAAATAAAATGTGACAACATAAAACTCTCACATTTATTATATAGTAATAATAAAATGTTAAAAACTTTGATATTAGGAACAAGATAAGCATACTACTACTATTTTTCATTATTCACATATATTATACAATTGCACAGCATTCATTTATTTTCTATCCGCTTAAAGATATTTGAGCATTTGTGTTGTGGCAAATTCTACTCTACAGTCTATAAAATAGGCAAAGATTCTTGACTTAAAGGAGCTCATGAAAGAGTTAATTTTCCTTTTCTTCCAGATGTTAGTCAGTTATAACATCAGCATGTATAAGAGTAACCAAAGCATTCAAATTCTATGCACCTTTACCATATATTACATTATCATATACAGGTGAGCTAATTTGGACTTTTCTATTATTTTTCTAATTTATTCACTAATTCCTTTGAAAAACCATATTGAGAGTTTTAGTAGTTTTTATATATAGTGTGCTATGATTTCTGATGGAGAGAGTCCCCTGATTTTTTTATTATTATTTGCATTTTCAGCACTCACTTTTTCATACGAATTCGAAGAGTTATGTACAATTCCAAAGCCCTAAATAATGTAGATACTACAATTAGAAATGTATTGGCTATATGTTAATTTTGAGAAAATTGAACTTACTTCATATTATGTCCTCCTCCAAGAACTTGATGTGACTTTTCCTTGGATTCAAATGATGTCCTTTAAAAGTTAATTTTTAGTTTAAAATATAATTTAAGACATTTTTAAAGATTTATGATTTCCTTCATAAAGATCTACTTATCAATAAATACATTTCCAGATGTTCTATAGCTTTTGGTATGTTCAATAGTTCTTTTCTTTTTCTCATTTCCATTTCTCTGTTTATTGTTCATAGATAAAATCTATTTATAATTTTCACAAAGTTACATTTATTATAGCATAGTACAATCATTGTATAGTTTATAATATAACTTTATTATATTATAAACAATTACTTCACATGTCTCTTGTTAATCTTGAAAGACTAGTTTTTTGTTTACTTAGAATCTTGAAGATTTTCTGTATGAAAAATCACTCCCTCAGAATAATGTTATATGGTCATAATGACCTTTTTAAAGTGAAAAATGTTATAAATTATATTTAATAATCACTAGAAGGGTTCAGCAATAGATTTGAGGAGCAGAAGAAAGTATCAGTAAATTAGACATAAATCAACAGAAATTGTACAAACTGAAAGCCTAATCTGAGAAGTGTTACTTTCTATTGAATGTATTTTACCCGTTATGTTTATTTTCATTTGTAACATGGCTAGATTTTATTTTAGATTAAATTTTTCAATATGCTACTAGGATTTGACATTACAATATTAGCTAGATATTATCATCTTCTTTGAGATTGCAGTTGAGTGGGCAAATATAAACTAGCAAGAAAATGTTCCACATGTGTTTTCTGAGGGCTAGGGTAGGGTTGGTTAACATATGTTGTGAGAACACGCAGGGAAGACATCTAGCCCAGGCTTAGTAGATAAAGGAAGGGCTCTCCAAGGAGTCCAACTGTCAGCAAGGATTTAAAGGATTAATAAGTATTGGTCAAGAGAAAAGGGATACGTGGGAGAAGAGAGTTGCTTTCCAAGAAATCACAAACAAGGTCTCAGAGGCAAGAGATGAGATATTAAGATATACTAAAATACCTTGATGGTTAAAGCATAGATTATAAGGAGGATCATTGTGAAAAATGAAGATGAGTAAATGGGTTGAGTGTTACTTTTAAAATCTTTAAAGTCTTTCAAGAAGTTTAAAGAGATTTTATATCTCATGAGAAATGGGAAGCCCAGAATCTTTTTTTGGTTTGTTTTCATTTCTTTGAAAAGTAGGGAACTGACATGACTAGGGTGTCATTTCAGAAATATCACTGATGATAACAAGCATTACTCTGACTGGCAATAGACAACATGAGGTTGAAGAGTCCATATAGGAAGCTGGTGCAATAATCCAAGAAAGAGGTGATGATGGTGGCCTAAATATAGATGGTAGGGATGAGATGTGGGAAGAGTCAAGAGTTATTTAAAGGTCGGCATAAAAATGTAGGTGTTAGAGAAGAGAAAGATGCAAGGTATATCACCTAAGATAATGCACCCCCCGTTATGTGGGGGTGTTAGAATATTTTAAAAAGAAAGTAAGTTATTTCTCAAAAAGAGTGAATGTTATAGTGCCAAATGAAAAACACTGAGTTAAGTCCTATGTTTTTCATTGTAAGAAGGTTTTACATTACTGATTCAGACACCCTAGTAGAATGTTAAATTTCCCTCTTTCTTCAAAAATCAAGATTGTCAAGTTGAAATTTAAAAGAAAATTTTGTTTCTTTGTCTAATTTTTGGTTTGAAAGCTGTTCATGTTGTCCTGCTTTTATCTTTTAATATCTACTTGATATGGACAGACTCCTTTTATTTTGCTACTTTTCCATCTTTTTTTTCTATATTTGTGTCCTTCTATGCAGCACTCAAAATATTTTATTCAGTCTTTCAATTCAGTAATTCTTTTCTTATCTGTAGCTATTTTCCCTTTAAAACCTGTCCATTGAGTTACTTATCTATTCCATTATATTTTAATTCTAAAAAATGTCTTGCTTTCAAATCATCCGTGTCACATTTTATAACTTGGAGTTTAATTGTCAGTGTCTTAGTTTTTAAAATATAAACACATGGTTAATGTACAACTTACTCTGAATATTTCCAGAACATGAATTCTGTGCAGACTTGTTGCTGTGATTTTGTTATTTTGACTGGTTGTTGCTCATGCAATCTACTATCCTTATGTGACTCATTATCATTGCCTGTGTGTTGTACAATGTATTTTACAAAATTCTTGTCAGAAGTAAATTGCCATCCATCATGCAATCACTTTTCTCCAGAGAGGACTGGCATTTGTTTCTGCTAGGAGACTGTGGTCACAACTTCTAACACCTACCTTAATTCATTTTTAAAATATTACATTTCCCTGAACAGCATAGATTAAAATCTGAATATAAATCTCTGTGAGATATCCTTCATCTTATCTTAAGAACTTAGAGTCTATCCGACAGGCTTCCTGTTTAGTTCTCCACCTTAAAACTGTTGGACTTTGATTTCTGTCACCAGTACTTAGTGAAACTGACAAAACCATTACTGGATCAACAAATCCTTTTAGGACAAAAGCAAACTCCAATCCAGTTTTCTTCCTTTAGTTCTAAATTTCCCAACGCTTTTGGCCTACTCTTAATTGCCTCTTTGATACTTTTAAGACTGTATGTCAGATGTACACATAAATGTGGATTTTAACTAGCTCTTTCAGCACCAGATGCAGAATGAATTTATAAGTAATGACTTCAGAAATAGAAAATTTAAGATTTGGGAGTTCCTGGAAATTTCTATGATGCTATGAACCTGTCCCAAAGAAGCTAACACCTGGTTTATAGGGCTTATTTATAGACAAGGCCATTTTCATTGGCTACTACTGTAGTTTGACATCATTCTGATTAAGCATTACCCATAGTGACCAGGTTGCTAAATACGCTTAATATTAAGGGCACTTTTCCTCTACTATTAAAAATAATATTAAAAATATATTTATCCCTTTTGCTATTATCGTTCCCGTACTTTACAGGTATCAATGCAAAGTTGCTAGATAAGAAAGGAATAAAATCATGAAAATTTTTGTTATGTCAATTTTCTTTCTGTGCCTAAGGATGCATCAAAGAGAGGTTAACCGCACTGTTACTATAAACAATGCTTAAATCTTTTTCTCAGAAATCACTGTGGAATTTCCAAATAGCCTCTGGGATTCTACAGATTTCTATGCAAATTGAAAGCTAGCTTTTTACAAACAAAGGTTTTGATTTATTTAATGGCAATTACTTCAACATACATATTTTAAGTCTTTCTTGATTTTGTTGCACCACTTATTCTTTAACAGCAAATAATAGGTCAAACCCTGCTGCAAAACTGTTCCAATGGTCCTTGGAAAAGAATTCCCCGACCTTATGTGTTCATAGTTGTAGTTTAATTACTGTTGGCCGGGTGGACAGTTCTTCAAAAGAGAACACAAACACACACACACACACACACAATTAAAAAAGAGAAAACTGAGAATGTATGATAAGTGTATTAAAAATTCCCACCCAGCAGAGAGATAAAGAATGGAATAATAATAAAGTAACTGACCTGAAAAAAATTTTTATTTGAATATTGACCTTTTACTTGCAGGAATTTTTTTGTGGTGATTTGTGAGATGTCATCTATCAGAATTGCTGTTTTAATCCAGTAAATGATATTTGTACTGTTATTTGTACATGTTTAGAATTAAATTTTAGAATTAACTCTGCTAGTAATCACAGCTGCATACAAATGTAATTCTTTTATGGGAAAAGCTAACAATAGAAAAAATACAAGTGCAGCAATGGGACTCTACATTATTTAAATCATGTGAAATGCCATGAATGGGTAAAGAATCTTATTTGATAGTAATATTTGTCACATGTTACTCTCCAAAACATCCTCTTAAGAATAATAATTTTATCTATTTGCTGACTGGTCTAATACTTTCATTATATAAGTTGCATGAATTATGGAAATGAAATACTTTGAAAGTTACTTTATTTCTGTTAGTTGCCTAAGTCAGGAGAGTTAAATGACTTTAAAGACTCAGAAATACTCTGAATAGACACTAACTTGGTTTGCTTTGTTCAGACCAAAAATATATTTTTGCATGCTTTCTCTAAGTAACGTTATGATTTACACTATAATATTTCCCTTTTCACAAATCAGTTAACTAAACTGTAAATGCATTAAGTTCTTTGTTTAGGGTTTTTATCAAAGCTTCATCAGAACAAATGAAATTCAAGAATTCCTGGAGCAGAAAAGAGCAAATGAACATGATCATGCACATTTTCTAGCAATTTAAAACACACACATGTACTCTTACACATGCACTCACATAAGCACTTACACACACACACTCACACACACACCCCTTCCTCAACAAAGGTCTATTCTGGGCAATTTATGTAAAATTTTCAAACTGTAGTGGTTCATTAAGTAGAAGCAATGCATTTAAAAACAAACACAAAGATGCAAGTATTCTGAGAACACCTTACATATGAAAACATCTAAATCATTAAGTCCTTTTCCAAAATTTAAGTCTCAGATGATTCATTTTAAGATTCTAAAACAAGTCACACTATTTTCATAACTTCTGGTTATTTCAAATGACTAGATTCACAAACACTGCATCTAAAACATATTTTCTACCTCAAGCTCCCATTTCCAGAAGGCTCTTTTTTGCTCAGTTTTTCCAAAACCTATTTTGAATCTGTAAGTATTGTACTTGTTAGTCATGCATGGGACACTCAGATCCCATAGCTATCTACTTCTACCAAACTGCTACGTCAGAAAAATCTTTGTATATTTATTTCAATTTCCTTTATATACTGAGATTTCTAAGACAGGAATGTTAATAAGTTTTAATTGAACATAGTATGCCTATTATAATGTAAAAAACAAAAATACAAAAAAAACAAAACAAAACAAAAACCCAAAAAACAAAACCAACCCTAGCCCATTGTTTTAATAGTGAGCACTTTAGGATAGCATAAAAGTAATCCCCATGATAGCTCAAGACATAAAAACAGAGTTGAATTGAAAGGCTCAATCTAATGTACGTGGAAAAACCTCAACTCCTTTCAAATCTTTTCCCAGGGGAAGTTTAAGGAAAATGATGGCTATTAAAAACAAAATCAATGGAAGTTCTTGTTTTAAGATCCCAGCTGTTTGAAGATAAATCTTTGACTAAGGATTGAATCCATTACTTCTTTAATTTCAGACAAAATTTCTTTGTTTTAAATTGTGGATAAAGAGGAAGAATGATCCCAACTGACACATGTTCTAAGACTTCTTGGAATGTCAAATATATGTGACATAGGCTGTGCAAAGTCTCAAGAAAAACTAAAAAGAAATATTTGGTATATTCATCCATAGCAATCAAAGACAAGCTTTTACCTTAAAGGACTAGAGGTAGGATACATCATGTCTCAACTCACTATATTTCTTTGTCAGGCTCTGACAGTGACAGGATGGTTTTATACCCTTGCTACTTTTGGTGGAAAAAATAACTTGCGATTGAGTTAAATTTGAAAAGTCTTTACTACAGCGCATAAATCACGGGCATCCTGACAGTCCATATGCAACTCCATTAAACAGTCTCTTGTTGCTATAAAATCCCTTGAGGGCATAAAAGTGAAATTCGACTTTCGCAGTTGCAGTGGTCAGAAAAAAAGAACAGCCCACGTTTTCCTTTACTTTCTGAACTCTGATGGATTCTTATTATTATAGTTGAAAGGCCAATACTGCAGGATTCTAGAGCCAATTTTTCTTTAGAGTTTGTTTAACTTGTTAATTTTTATTGCTTGCATTTTGTTGAAGGAACATTGCCTCAGAATGTTATAGAGGTTTGAGGTGTGCATTTCAGTTTGTAAGTTTCAGTGGGTCTTTCAACCAAAAAACAGGGACATTTTCAGGTGGATCACATGCAGAGCAGAAAGGTTCACAATTCTAAGGGTAACGTTTACACAGAATAATGTATAAATGATACAATATGTAATCTCTATGAACACTGCTCACGTTCCATGAAAGTTTTTGATTAGTGTCAGTTCATCTAGAGATTCAGAACAAGGACTCTGGAACTAAACTGACTTGATTCAGATTTTTATTTTATATTTACTATTTTAGCATTTTTGTGTCTTTGATTTCTTATGTGTGCAATGAGAACAATCATAGTAATTGTTCACAGGTTGCTGTGGATGCATGTCTCCATTTTTAATTACTGAGTAAACGTTCACTACCAAAATTAGTGATTTAAAGCAACAGCAGTTTATTACTTCTTAAAATCCTGATCTGGTTTGATTTCAGCAAGTTAAGGTTTCTGTGCCTTGAAAACCAGTGGTTTTGTTGTTCTGGAACCTCAGCAGGGATTGCTAAAGAGTGATTGAGAATCTCTCTCTCTCTCTCCCCACACACACATGGCTAACTTGAGCTTCCTCACAGTATGGTGGTTTCATCATGTTGGATTTCCTACATGGCAATTGTCCTTCAAAAGAAAGGAGTTTGCCACTCTAGGTTAAACCTAGATTTTATGCAGCTTCACTTCTGCTGCATTCTCTTGGTCAAAAGAAATAATTATCTGTTCACGTTCAAGGGGAGTTAAAAAAAAATCTTTTTCTCTTGATAAGAAGAGTGGCATGTACATACAGAATAGGAAGATAATGACGGAAGCTATATTTTGGACACTATTTGCTGCATACATATAAAATCATGCCTGACTTGTAACAAATTCTACGTATATTATTATTTTGAACTTGTCCTATTTCATCACCATCACCACTTCTACCGTTACCATTATCATCGTCGTCATCATCATCAACATCATCATCATCATCATCATCATCATCATCATCATCATCATCGTTACTGTTTTATTGTCACTAGTGAAATGCTTTTACTCTACTGTGTATGTTACATAACTACATACAGAGATTTCAGTAGTCACAATTATTTTCTTCTTTAGAAGTACCTGTGTTGTAATTTAGTGAAGTCAAAATTAAACACCGCAAATTAGGTCATTTACTTATCAATAGTCCATTGCAATAGTTGTGTGATCAAATATGGCCAGCATAACTCTTGATATAATCTACTGGCCCCTATCTTGATTACCTTTACTGTGATCCCTAGGGAAAATTGTCCTAATAGTTGTATTATTTTCACTTCAATATGAGAGGAGTACTTTAAAAACTTGGTTAGCTGATCATCCCCTATTGAGTTCAATGACTCCTGGTCTTTCTGAGAGATTCTATGACAACTGTTTTTATAGAAATTTTGTTATCTGAAGCATGCACCAAGAGCTGTATCATTTGATGGCAGAAGGATAAATAAGACAAGACTCTTTTAGCTTGTCTTTTTTTTTTCTTTTTATTAGGTTTGGTGATTTCTTAATGTCATTGCATTTGCTTAATTATATTGTAACTTCAGGTTTGTCTGTTATTCCATCATTGGATGATAAGACACATGAGGGAAGCAATCTTATTCTTTATTTGACTGCAATGGTCAGATAACCCAACACAGAGAGAGTACCCAATGTAAACTGAATTAACTTCTTCTCGTTCTTTAAGTTTCAACAGAAATGTCACTTCCTCCATAAAGAGTTCCTGACTCCAACTGATGAAAAATTAGAGACCAGTAGAAATTTCTCCACTGTTCTCTGGCATTACTCTTATGCTTTAAAATAATTTGTTTAAGGATCTAACACTCTAATTGACTAAACATTTTGAAGAACATATAGAGCTTACATATGGAGCTCAGTATATTAATGGATGGATGAATGAATGAATATGAAATGATAAGAAATAACAAAACAGATTGGTCTCATTAAAAGCTAGAAACAATTATGATTCCTGATAAAGACTACAAAAATCAGTAAAAAAAAAAACCCCAAAAACTAAGAGAGGCACATGTACTAGTGCACTCACTTCTCTAATACAGATTAACAAGGCAAGTTGTGACAGTACTGATTCTTGTTGAAGCTCGAGGGCCTAGAACAAAATATATTGGCAAAATGCCTCATCTTCCACAGATAGGTCTAGTTTCAATTCTCTGCCCCTTAAAATTTTACCCTTCCCATGACAGTTAATCAAGCTATTTCAGGAGTGCTTTCAGAGATGAATGTGCATTTAATCACCTACTTATTTTGGCAAATATTAGGTACCTTCTATGAAATACCTTCTCAGTACCTGGGATAAGCAGACAAACAAAACCCTACTAGCATTCAAGGAGTTTGGAGTCTGGTATAATCCTAAACACTGAGCAAAAGACATTACTGCACCATTTAGTGACATGTCCGAGATTTTGCTTCTGGCTTAGAATGAAACAAATTCTTATGGAGGTTTATGATCAATGAATATAACTCCTAAACAGAATTGTGGTACCCTTCTCTTGAGTGACACCAGAGTTGTTCTGCTAACTCTTAACATAGTTTAATTCTGAAGCAAGCATTTACTGGGAAAAGCAAGCATTTGTTTTCTTGGAGTCATATTGTTCTCTGTTCCACAAGTGAAAAAAAAGCATACAATCCTACTTAACATGCAGGTTTTCCCAGTATGCTAACATATTTTAGGATTTTGGCAGTAGAATATGTATTTTGAGATTAAAAAATAAAAATGGTGTGACTGAATACTAAAGATGGAAAAGTAGATCATAATGCCTACTATACAGAACTTTCCCCAAAAGATGTAAGTCAATATAGATACATCTCAGTTATTGTGAGCTTCATTTCAGACTATCACAATAAAGCAAATATTTTAGTAAAGCAAATCACAGGAATATTTTGGCTTCCCAGTGCATATAGAAATCGTGACTATGCTATACTCTGTTATAGTCTATTAAGTGTAAAAATGCATTGTCTAAGAAACACAAAGTGAACTCATGCTGTTGGAAAAATGATACTAACAGACTTGCTTGAGACAGAGGTGCCACAAACCCTCAACTTGTGAAAAGAACCCCGAGCAATATCTGCCAAACCAATAAAGTCAAGTGCAATAATATAAAGTTTGCATGGAGTGATTTGGGTGGAGTAGATGTTAAACTTTCAACTTCTTCTGACTTGGAACAAACTGCCAATTTTATCTTCCAGGAAGCTTAGCACACAATCAAGTATAGAACTAATTGCTTTTATCAGCCAGCTAATGAAATGCAACAAAGAATCACAAATTTTCGGTGGCATACAACAATAAATTGAACATTTATTTAGCCAAAGCATATCACATGACCAGGACCTATATCAGAGCTGGGGAGATGATAAGTTTATATGACAAAAGAAGGATGCAGAATAGGGTGAATTTTGGGGTGCCATTAATGCAGTCACACAACACTACTCCCCTTGTAATTTGCTAGTTGAGAAATTTGTTGGCAATGTCTTGCAGTAGACGTGTTTTGATGAAAATAAAGATAATCCTCAAATATGTATAGTCTCTTTTACTACTGAGTAAAAGTATTGAGCACAATTTACTCCATTATATTTCAGTTTAATAATTAAAAAGCCTTTTATTGGTCAGCTGCTGCACTAAGGAGTTGAGATATAATGTTGAGTAAGACATATTTTTGTTCCTCTTATAAACTTACTGGGAAATGTCAATATTAACACATTCAACATAATTATATGTGTACTCACTATAGTCTTGATGATTGAATGATGATCTCAGAAACCTTGTCAAATAGCAGTTAAGAAAATATTTAAAAAAATGAAAAAATGTTTTCAATGATTTTTGATAGACTGCAGTTGGAATAAAATCCTATCTTGGACTCAGCATCTATGAACACTGTGGTCGAGACAGCAGGGTCCTAAGGTTTTATAGGATGTCTTGTGGCTTCATTCTCTGGTGAATAATCAATAGCTTCTGACATTAGGTGATGTAAATTATTATAACAATGTCTGAGCTTCATTTTAATACATTTTGAAAGGTTGGGTGACATCAAATTCTTCAATACTCCCCAAAGGAGTCATTTCAAGCACAGCATATAATCCTGGTCCAGGCAGAGGCTGTGTTTAATAGTTTACCAGTACTGCTGGAGAGTGGATTTATATTGCTTGCTCTCACCCAGCTTTTCGACAGAGCTCCATCTTTATCACCAGAAGATATGTTGTTCAGCAGTAAACAATAAAGGATAATCAGGTCCTCAACTAAACCCTTCAATGATGCATAGAGTACTTTGGCTTAATCCTACCCTAAATCAATATTGTATGGTTCTGTAAAAACTCAAAAGAAGCAAAAAGGAATAAAAATAGCATGCTGATTTAAATTGTCTTCCTTTTTCCCTACTCACAGCATTCATAACAGTGGCAATGTTCCAGAACATCTCTTGTTGCTTTGATAACTCCTAAGTTAAGGAGGACCAAGTATTATAGGGCTGTTTTGGAGAACAGTATTTTATATTCCTTTGGAGAAAAATGCAGAGACTCTTTAAAAAGCCTGTTTTAGCATGTGTTAATGGCTGCACATCTGGGAATGTCAGTACCAGCTTTAGTAGGATTTCTTTCTATTCCTGTTCTGCCACATGGAAATGTGAGATCTGAAATATTATTTCATTAGCCTGCCTGCATGCTTTTTTAGATTTGTGTTCAGAATAAGCATTTGCTTAGTCTGTAAGAGTAAGCATGTCTTTTCCATTGGGGGGAGAAATCATTAGGAATTTAGTATGCTGGAATTAAGCAGTGAGGTATCCTTTCACAGCACGATTGGGTAATCCTAGAAATGGGAAATTCTTCAAGATGTACTTGCACTTTGTACATTTACTAATGGAAGTTTGCATAGAAGAGATAGAATGACTTTCACACTATGTAGAGACAAGAGCTGTGTCCCTTTGGCAACCCAATGGCAGCTCATAGTCTAAACCAAGTTTCAATTGTGAGAGTTAATGAGGGAGAAAGATAATGAATATAGGTAAAGAACAAAGAAGATTTAAACTTTCTTATCTGTCAAAAACTTGACATTAAATGGATGGAGGAATTGGAGAGACATTTTTCCAAAGAGGATATACAGATGGCCAACAGGCACATGAAAAGATGTTCCTACTCCTTGCCTATCAAGGAAATGCAAATTAAAACAATAATGAGATATCACCTTACACCTGAGAGATTGGCTACTATCCCAAAGTCTGGAAAGAGCAAATGTTGGCAAGGATGGGGATAAAAGAGAACATTTTTACACTATTGGTGGGAATGCAAATTGGTCAACCCCTACAGAAAACAGTGTAGAGACTCTTCAAAAATGTGAAGATGCAAGTCCCTTATGATCGGCCATTTCACTTCTGGGTGTTTACACAAAAGATACAAAAATATTAGTGCAGAGATTTAAGCACCTCCATGTTTACTGCAGCCCTATTCCCAATAGCTAAGAACCGGAAACTACTAAGTGCCCACCATCAGATGAATGGATCAAGAAGATGTGGTACATATATACAATGGAAAATGACATAGTCCTTAGAAGAGAGTCCTGTCATTTGAATTAACATGGGGGGACTCTAAAGGCGATTATGCTAAGTGAAACAAGTCAAATGAAGAAAGACAGATACCAGATGACCTCACTCACAGATGGGACTGACAGATAGAACAAAAGAACAGATAAACAAAACCAACCCTTGGACACTTGCAGCAGAACTGATAGGGAATGGAGGTTGGGGGGAAAATGGTGGGGAGCCCACCGGACAATGGTGAAGAACACTTGGTGATTTGGTGAAGGGCAGTGTGTGTTGTCATATATATGAGAATGAGGAATTTATATGTATGAGTTCATTTTAAGGTGTAAAAAATTTAAAAAAATAATTAAAATGAAAAAAAAAAACAAAACCCAACCAAAAAACAAAAAAGAAAGTTGACATTACACACTGACTTAAAGATCTTTATCTGTACAATGTTGGCAGTATTTTTAAAATGATTCACTATTTTCTCTCCACATGAATCCTGTGATGACTTCAAAGAGGAGTGAACATTTGCTAATTTTCTTGATTTTTCATTAGATACATTCATAAATGTTTTATACATGTTCATTCATTTCATTTTCGTAGCAGCTATATGAGGTAGATATGCATTTATTCCACTGGACAAGGAAGAAAGTAGGCACAGATGAGCAATTCGTGTAGTGTTCTATGGCCAGCACACAAATGAGACAGCATTGAAAACCTGATTTTGGATTAGATTGCATTTAACCACCTTCAGTCATGCATTTAACCACTATTCAATGTTTCCCTTTAGAACAGTGTTTTCCAGTGGGGCATGCTCATCAGAATCACCAAAGGTTCTGAACAGAAACCCCCGATTCTCAGAGGCACTGCAGACTATCAAATTAGGTCTGATGTAACGTCTGAGCACTGGCCCCACATTTTTGAGAGGACCCTTTTCATTCAAACTCCTCTCAGAGAATGAGATTTCCTTAGAGCCAAGAGTATGTTCCCACCCAGAATTTGTGTCTGCCTTTTTAGATCACATTCTGAGTACTTTTAATTTCTAAACCCCCTGACAAAAAGTTGTGAGTGCATTGCCAGGGCCTACCTGGGGCTTTATTGGAAACTGTCCTCTTGAAGTTCATCTGTGCCATCACTGTGTACACCTGTAGGTATAGTGGGGTAACCAAAAGGTTGCTCTTTGCAAGGGTGTGGACAGAGTTCAGATGTTCAGTGCTGGAAATGTTCTGCAGCGTTGTTTTGTTGTCTTCTGACCTTGGAGAGTGTTTCTGCCATGATCCAGAGTAGGAAGACCCTTTATTCCTAATTATGAAATTTTAATAGAAAGAAAAATATTTGGGAAATGGTTAAAGTTTTATCCTCTTCAAACTATACCATTCAAAGCAGTCTTTCCCTATTTGATGTTGTTTGCATTTAATGACCTCCTGAGCCGACTCTCTTCCTGCCCATTTCCAACTCGTTTTCTTCAAACTTTCCCAAATGCATTACACAATTTTTTTTAACTCTCTTATGTTAGTCAAAGTCAGTTTCTATTGCTTGTAACCAAAAGTCCTAACTGGTCTAATATTTTAAAAGCATTCTTTTGTTAGGACCATCCCATTCTCTACCTTCCTTTATCTTCAGCTTTTAAATACATCTCCCATCTTGCTTTCTTCACCCTCTGAGAATCTCAGACACATGTGTGGTTGTTTGGATAATTGATGTTGACTTGACTAGTGCTTAATCACATATGCTTCCAGAACCTTCATTTTTATTTTTTTAAGGAAAGGTACAGGCAGGAAGAGAGAGGAGGAAGCAGGAAAGGCAGCACTTTTATTTATGTTTATTTAGTTGTTTACATTGGTTTTTCACACTGGTTGTGCCCCCTGGCCTGGAGTCTTGAGCCTGGGACCTTGTGATGTATGTGAGACTGCTTCCAGGGTGTACTATACTGTTAAGCCATCAGTGCACACGCATAGCCTCACTTCATTTTTAAAAATCTGTTAATCACTGGGAGTAAAATAGCTGACAACTCAAAATGAGTATGTGTATGTATGTATTTCATAATGTTAAATTAATAGTATTATCTCATTTCCCCTATTTTACTAGAAGATAATCTGGATAAGCAGCCAGTTAAATATAACGATAATTTATGTCAAATGATTAAGTACACTTTGAACTTAAAAACTGGTTGCCTGTAAAGTCATAGCAAGTATTTATTGAACCTATACTACTATGCGTTTGGAATTCTGCTAAACACTTCAAATACATAATCTGACTACTCTTTTTAAAAACCTATGAGGGAAATACAATTATTAGCCCATATTTTAAATAAGAAAGAAAGGCATAGGACTTTTAAGCAACCTTGCCAAGAATATACAGCTAATGGCTTGCTGAGTAATGTTTTACTTGTTCTTTACATACACTTACTTTTTTATGCACAGATGTGTATTTTGAATGCAAATTCTTTTCATGTCCTTAACTGGAAAAGATATCTTGCTCTAGTTAACAGGTTGATGAATATCGAATAAACTCATTCAGAATTAATACTCTGAAAACAAATCGTGTTCATAAACTTAGGTAGAGAACTCATACAAGTTCTAGACACAAGCCCTCTTCTTTTTTAACAGGGAGATAGAATTATTAGTACTTGATACTTTTGCTTTAATAACTTAAGAAAACAAAAGAATTGAAAAATGAATGATGCCATCAGCAATTAAGTTAATGATATTTACTGTCACATTTGTGTACTTCCTGAAATCATTTTGGTACCTGGGAGTACTAACCAGCTTTTCCTCATTTTGATCCTTTTCCTATTCCTTGCATTAATTTTATTGACTCTGGCTGGTCTCACTACAGGATGCCAGTTTTCTTGCGAAAGTATTTTTGTTTTATCTCTGTTTTAATTATAGGTCCCTTCCCTTAGAACTCAGGCAAAATTCCTTGTGTTTCAGCGCTTGGGGCAAAGTGAGTTGAGATCTTGGTAATAGTTATGATTATATTAATAATGACTGCCTCCAGTTGCTGAGCATCTGCTATATGCCAAGAAGTGTTAAAGTGTTTATAAATATCCTTGTTTAATCATCGCAACAACCTCAAGAGATCAATATCATGCCCACTTAACACTGAGTGAAACTGAGTCTTAGAGCATGAAGTAACCTGTCCTTCTGGTCCATACTCTGAACCACAGCCAAATTCGAAAGACAAACCCAAACTAAGAACATATCCCACATAAGAGACTTAGAATGAATTTTTATGGATAAAAATTCCTTCAACAGATATTTTAAGATTTATATTTCTCTGCAGCGTCCACATTTCCCCCCAAACTTTCTGTTGGTGAATGATTTAGCTATTTTCTACCTCTGTTCTTTACACCTTTTCTCCACTTTGTCAATCTTATTTCATAAATGCATTCAAATGCAGTGATTTTTTTTTTTATTATTATCCAAATTTACTGCCAGCTGATTTCAAAAAAGTGTCCTGTTTCATATGGAACTGATTCCTTTGCATAATAAAAACCCTCCAGAAGCCTAGTTGGTCTATCAGCAGTTTAGCACATACAAAAGGCTCATTATTGTTTATTTGTACTTTTCCGCATTTCCTCCAACTTCTTGCTCCTGTGACTGTTAGAATGCTCCATTAAATACTAGATTAGGCCTGCTGTTCACATTGCCAGGTCGAAGGCAACGTTAGTAAACTTCTTGCAGAGCTCCACCGAAGTGCATCTGCTTCCTCCCACTGTCAGACAAAAGCTTTCTTTACTAAACATTTCTGCCTCTCCTCTAATAGAGGTAGGAGACTCTTCCCTCCCTTTTGTGACAGTGCCCTGGCAATGCAGGATCTTACTTGCCAAAGTGTGGCTCACAAAACAGCATTTGCCATTTATTTTCCTCTTTGGTGAGATAAACCATGACTTTTTTTTTTTTTTTTTTTTTTTTTTGTAATCAATTCTATTGTTGAAAATTAGTATGTTTGGTCTTTCCTTTGAAGCCTTTGGAATGTCGGTCCCTCTCCACTCCCTCAATTTTTGTAGGAAGGTTTTGAAATTGAGAAGTTCTAAATGTGTCTTTCTGAATTTCTTGGAGATTCTGTGAACACCCCCCTAGACAGAAAGCTCTAAGTATTGCAGAGCGTCAATCCAGCACACGGCTGTAAAACACTCCTTTCCAAATGAATGAGAAACATGGCAATTGCCCCAGTCCAGGTCACGTAAATGGCACTTTATACACCACACTGTGATAAAGGCAGACAAAAAGTCACAGTGCTCTTGACACATGAGCCTATCTGCAGCAGTGTGTTCTGGCTTTTCTGACTGGCGGATACTCTGACCACTTTTAATAGCATTTCAGCGCCTGCCTGTTCTTTAACAAAATCATCTTTTGAGCTAGAATATAAATACCTGCTGAAATTTTCCATATATTTTACAGAGTCAGCCTCTTGGTGGAGTATTTCCTGGTAACAGAAAGTTGGTTGGCAAATAAGAAGTTATCTGAATCCTTCAAGCAGCTCTCCTGGTTGAGATAAACCCTTGTTCAGCAACTTGTTTTCGATTTGTAAAAACAAGCCAGATAAGCCTTTCTTGCTGAGGTTATCACTGCTCTCTCAGAGGATCCCAGACAAATGGTGCACCCAAGTGCAGGCTGCTGCCTGGCCTTATTTAACAGCAATTTTCTGCCTTGCAAATGAGGTATGAAAATTTAGGCAAATATGCCTAAAAACCTTCAGATTAAAACAGGAAAAGATAACACAACTGGTTTGTTGAACCAGATAAGATAGGAGAATAAAGCCTCAAGGGATCCTGTTTCAGAAGATTGATGAAGAAGAATCTAAGAGGTAATGGGCCAAAAATTCAAGAGCTGCTTTGAGAGACAAAGGAAGAGTTTTATTTTGTTGCTTCCTTAAACAAGCAATTTTGCCTAGACATGAGAAGAATTACACCTTGGAATAATCCTACCAGAAAAAGGGTTAGCAGAGCTTACGTTCTTACACACTGTACCCTACTGCTTCCTGGAACACTTATCTCTGCCACCCACTTGGGCATTTGATTGCCTGTTCTGGTGACTTCTCCTCACACTTCCTATTATTCTTGTCTTTCAAAAAGACAATGGACATTTATTCAACAACTCTTTTATGGTTTATGGTAGATTTCATCATTCTTGCATACTTTATCTCGTTCAATACTTAGAACCAATTTGTGAAAAATGCTTTATTATTTCCATTGTTTTCATCTTGGAAAGAAAACAGAGAGATTTAAGTAACTTAGGTGGAGATGTCTGGACATGAAGCCCCATTTATCTGACTCCAAAGTCTTTCTCCCACGCTTCACTTTCCTAATGATACCGTAAATTCTTTGGAAGCACAGATGGATCCCAGTTGGATTAAATTTATTGTTCTTGGAAAGTTATTTCACTAAATCAGCTCAGGCTTGAGAGAGGTAAAGCAAATTTCTAGGTCACTAATATTTATGATAATTTTATATATGTATGTGCATGTGTGTACATACACATGTCTATTTATATGTATACATAATGTCATTCGCTCTTCAAAATAATCTCTTCTGAGTAGGAATCATTACAACATTTTCAGATGGAAATGTAGAAGCTTACTGATCCTGTTCATATAGTGAAAACTTGACCAGATAAAGATTCAAGGTCATGTTCATTCGATACTAGTTTCCAAAATTTTATCCACTCTACTTATGTGTCTATTAGTGAATCACTGAATTTTTAACCACCAAATCATGTAGCTCCTTTGGCACTATAGAACTGCTCCGGCTGAGTGTTTACTGCCCCTGGCCCCCAAATTCATATGCTGAAATGCTAACTCTCAAGGTGATGGTATTAGCAGGTGGGCCTTTGGGAGACGATTAGGTCATAAGGGTGGAGTACTCATCAATGGGATTAATGTCCTTATAAAAGAGACCCTGGGAGCTCCCACCCCTTTACCATGAGAAGTTACGGTTAGAAGGGTTCCCTCCCCAGACACCAAATGCACTGACTTTAGACTTCCTAACCTCCAGAACTGTGAATCAAAATTTTCATGGTTTATAAGCCTGTTTTGTTGTAACACTCAGAGGAACTAATATACCTCATTCCTAGAAACTCCTCCTTCCTCACATTCTATGATACTCTGTGATCCTGGTTACCCTCATACAGCTCTGCTCTTATAAAAATAATTTTTATCATCACGTGTCTCATGCATATAAAAAGCCAGGGAATCATATTACAAATATTCATGGGAAAGGCAACATTTGATTTCCTATTTGCTTTGGAATTTTTTTTAGGAGTTAAAATATTACAAACACTAGTTAAAACTTGCTTTTTTACTCTCCTCCTATTTTATTCTCTCTTATCTGAGGCAGTATTATCTTGGAGTTGTTCTCGCAATTTAATATAGTTTTCATTCACCTTTGCATACCAAGATTGTAGAAATATTATTAAATTATATATCTTTAAATACATGTACTATTAATACATTGGTTTATAAGCATGAATAAATAGCATCATTCAGAATACCTTATTTTGAAACTTATTAAATAATTTTTGTGATTTATCCATGCTGATAGATATAGCAATCATTATTTATAGTGCTGAACTATATTCCACTACATAGTACCACACTTTATGCGTATTTTGATTGCTAGGACATTTTCAAATTTTTATGTTTCTAATGGTTAAAAAGGGAAGCTATTAATTTTTTAAAATATTACCTTTATATTCAGAAACTGTTCTGAAGTCTCTTATTAGATCTAAAATTTATCTTTAGAGTACCCATGAGGATAATTACATTATTTGCATATAAGAGTCTTTTGCATTTTTTCTAATTATTTTACCTTGTTTCTTTTTCTTGGTTTTAATCTTTAGATAAAATGTTCATTGTAATGTTAACTATTAGCATCACAAGTGTCATCCCTAAATTATACTTTATTGCAAAGGTAATACTTGCAAAGTTTCATCATTTTATGTGGTATTTGTATTAGGTTTGAGACAGACTACTTCATCAAGTTAGAGGACTACCCTTTCATTCTTTGCTAAATTTTTTATTTAATTAATGATTAAGAATTGATTTTTAGTCAATGTACTTTCAAAATCATTGAACCTTATTTACTCTCCAAGTTCAATTAACAACTGCTTTTGGAGGCCTCAAAATGTAGGGACTCAACTAGCCCTGGCAAAGCCTTTTTTTCCATTTGTATCAGTGACTTATAACTATTCTGCATTTATCAGTGGGGTATTAAAAAATTTCATATGTCCCGACTCCAACTCCAGAAACTGAATGAATTGTCTTACATGGTTTCTAGGCTTTGCTACTTTTAAAAGCGCCTTAGGTGTTCTTACTCATGGTTGAAAATACACGTAATAAGGGTACTTAAAAATGATTATGACAGGAGAGAAATGGAGAGGCCAGTATAGACAGATGTTTTACCAGGAAAAGGTATATTTTTACATATATCTACAATATTGTAGTATTGATCACTTCAAATCTCTCTCTCTCTCTGTGGTGACAAATTCCCTTTTGGACTCGTCTTAGAGACTGTAGGATTATCCTATACATTTTCTACAGATAAAATATTTCCTCTCATCTTCTGGGAGAGTTTGACTATTATCGCTTTCCTTCCCTCAAACAAGTGAAAGTAATTTCTCCAGGAGTTGGAATCCAAGATGACAGGATCATCTGTGCTTGCTGAGACAAAAAACAGGATTTGTAGGGAGTAGAAGATTAATAATAATTAAAAAAAAGAAAAGAAAGTGTTATCTCGGTTACTATCTCTGTGGACTACAATAATGGGGAGGAAAATGGATCTTCCTTCTCTCAAAAAGTTTCAAGAGCTCTATGTATCGTCCACATTGGCAGCATAAAGTTTACAAGGGAGTTTGTTTGAAATGAAGAATCTCAGGCCCCTAACTCAGAGCAACTAGATCAGCAATAGCAGTTAAACAGATTCCTGGTGATTCCTGCATACATTGACATTTGAGAAACAGTAGTTAAGTGAAGCAGCAGTCTTGACCTTGGATGCACCAAGTAAGTACCGAGAAATTAAAAAAAAAATAGAAATGCTTCAGTCATCTCTGGAGGTTCTGATTTAATTGGGGTGGGGTTTACTAGTATCAGCTGGGGAAGAATTTGCTCCAACTGATGGAAAGTTGAAGTTAGTGCATTCCTAGTGATCACAAGTAGAGTAGTAATAACCAAGTTGTTAGTGGAGAATTGAAGAGAGAACACAAAGGATGTTTTTTTTAAGGAAAGGTGAAGACAGGAATGAAAGCAAGTAAGTAGGCAGGAAGAGAGAGGAGGAAGAAGTATCTCATTTTATTTTTATTTTGTTGTTCACACTGGTTATTTCCCCTGAACCCAGACTTTGAACTTCATGGTCTGTAGCTTAGGCTCCTTCAGAGGTGACTGACCTAACAGCTACTCCACCAGGGTGTGCCAGAACTCTGGGGATTTTAAAGAATGGGGGAAACTCATTGTTGATAATCCTTCCCACCATGTCACTGTAATTCTTCATAAAGTTACCCCCTGCTACATAAAAGTAACACATTTAGAATAAATGAAAGGTAGTATTCATGAAATAGAGAACTTTTTTTATTTTATAAAGAAAATTTGAATTCCTCAATAATGATTAGAATTGAAAACATAGATAAAGTCATGGATAACACAGTGTCACTGCTAGGCTTACTATTTTAGATCGAAGGGGACCTGGATTAGAATTCTTTTCTGCTTCCATACATTATGCACTTAAATATTTATTCATCACTAACTCTACACTCTTCTACATATAGAGTAGTTGGCAAAATCTCATGTTCTCTTAGGACTTTTATTTTAAGAAGGAGCTTGTATTCAGTTGCTAAGGTCATTACTCTTAATTGTATAACAATAATATCAAACCAGTGAAGAAGTGAACTAGAACTTCAGCACTGTAGATGAAGCAGTATCTCTACACCAAAGTACTTGCTTCAGAACCAAACTGAAACTATAGTTCAAGCCTTGAAGAAGGTATAAGATGCTCCTTACTTCTTAGATGGAGAGCGGTACCTCCATGCCACCCTCTGTCACTTATAAACTATTCCCATAAGAGTTTTTTTAATCCAATTAATTATGTCATCCCTATTTTTTCTTTGTCTTTAAGTGATTCTAAAGTGTCCTCAGAAAAAGTTATCCTTTCTTCCAGGTCTGAGGTTTAATAGAAATAAAGTCATAATTCTGTGTACTTGTTTTGCACATTGTACCATTTTGTTATTTATGCAATTTCATTAGCCTAACTGAATCAACAATTTTGATTTCATAAGTTTTTAAAAACATTGATCAATTAATATGGAAAATTATTATACATATGTGTGTCTGTGAAAAGAAAAAGATATCTAGCCACGCAATTCTAAATAGTGACTAAATAGTTTTAGACACATTTTGCAGGGTTTTTATCCTGTTCATGACCCAAATTGTACAATATGGCAATTTGACTTTTATTTTATTGTTGTTGATTAATGTTGAATAACTTTTGATTGTATATACAATCACAATTTTTGATTATATATACATTGTTAAGCTTTGTGCAATAAAATTTTTAAAATTAAGTTATTAGAAGTCAAATTTTATGATTTTAAATAGTTACTTTTCAGTCATGTGTTTCATCACATAAAGGTTATTATATTTAGCTTCTGTCTCATTTGGTCATTAAAATGTCCATCTTCGTTATTACTATCTTTTTCATATTATCTCTTCAAATCCCAATATGTATTTAAATATCTTTAATTTTATTCAATAATTTCACTTCTTTTTCATTTTTCTTTCCAAGTCAACAAATACGATGATCTTTCATTCAGTAAAATATTCCAATACAATTTTGTTTCTCAGAACAAGAGGAATTATCTTTTAACATATTTTTGATATTATTTTAGGAATCTCTTCACAATCAAATATAAGATTAGTATCCATTTACATTCTCTGTAGAAAAGTATCCAATTATATTTTCTGTAGACTCTAGACTACTTGCATTTTTCTGTCATACATCATTTCAAATACTGCTTGTGTTTCTTTCTTATTCATTTCATGCTAATGCTATGTTTCCTCTTTTGCAGGCATTCCTTCCACTTAGAATAACATTCTTAGCCTCTTGATCCTGCTTCATAGTCATTTAAAACATTACTGAATTCTTTCCTTATCTCCCTCGATATTTTCCGACAAGTTCTACCTCCCTCTGCAAGGACACTCATCTCTCCTAACGCCCTTAGTCCCATTATATTACCAAAAATATGTAGATGATTTTGTAGTTTTCCTTCTATTATCTGCTCTCAATGGAGATGAATTAGATAGGTTAGCTTAGGGAGGGACTGGAACAGAAAAATGGGGACTGGAAGGGTCACCTCGGCAGACCAGACCCATAAATGATCAGATAAAATTATGATCACTGGGAGAGTTGTACATACATTCTTGCAGCCAAGAAACAGAAACAAAAAAGCAGCTTGGTCAAATCAGCTCAAAGCACTTGGCTGCACAGGTGTACTGACTGCTGTGTCCACCTTGGAGTAATCTTTGCTCATTATAATCTGCTTAACATAAAATTGTATATGTACTCATACATTAAGCTCATTATATCAGAGTAAATTATGGGTAAGGAGCATGTCCAATAAAAGAAATGACTATCCACAGAAATTGCCAACTCTTTCCTGGAAATCCCCACCTGGGAACACCCTGGAACACCTCTGGGGTGGGAATTGGGATGAACAGAAAAGGATTCCCTTTACGAAAATATGAACCCTGAGTGGGACAGATTTTGGTGTCTTCTTGAACCCATCACACTTCTCGTCACCTTGGAAAGTGTACTCTCTCTCTAACCTGCTTAAATTAATTTCCTGCTTTATCTGCTGTGTTTTGTATGGTAATCTTATAAATACAGGATACAAAAACCTGGATTGAGGCTCCAGTCTCTCTGGAAGCTCTCATGCTAAAAATGTATCTCCTCCTCTACAAAATTCCTAATTTTGGGGGGTAGATCCTGTGTCTTCTAAAGCTTTCCTATATACCTGGATATATGCCTCCATTCAAGAACAAATTAAATAATTTTACAATAGATAATATCAATACAAAAATGTTATATATGCACTTCTGTTACATTAAAAAAGCATTGAATAGTCTTCACTTTGAGTATAAAGTGATTTTAAAGAGCTCTGGTGGACATTTGACAGTTTTCCAGTAGCTTTAGGATTATATATAAATCTGCAAATAGTATTTGCATATTCTGAAAGAGATACTGAAACTTCCTAATATCTTATCATGAATATATTGTTTAGTTAATTGGCAGATTAAAAACCTCACTGATAAAACTTCCGTGTATCTTCCCTTCTCTTATTAACAAAGAAAGACTAAATTCTGTGACTAAAATTATCTTCATAAACCAAAAGCATAATGCCCAGTTTAACCTTCAAATTATATATCCTTAAAAAGCCATTTTCAGAATTCGTATAAATTTAAGGTTAAACCCATGTTTCTGAGAATATACTGAGTGAAGAGGAGTAAAGAGCAGCAGTGTTAAGAAGTGAAAAGGTGGAACGAACACTGTTATATGATAGTTGCTAGTCATATATCCTGATTGTTACTTCTCTTATTCTATAGATTCTTTATTTCTATTTCCTTCAAATAGTCCTAAGGGTGCTAAAGAGGCATCTCATATGCTTGATGGTTGACCATTTTGAAAGTTTTCTAGTGCTCTATTTTCTTCTCATTTCCAAATGTGTATGGTGATGACGATGTCCAGAACTTATACCTGTTACTCTGAATGCACCCCCAGCTCTAACTTCTGGGACTCCATAATAACAACCAATATATTTAGGCTTGGATCGATACCACCACTGAATTTCGGTCCCTCTGAATCTGTACTGAGAGTCCCAGTGCCCAAGTCATCTGAATGAGGCATTCCTGATCACCTTATGTAACAATAGTTGTACTTTGTTTCTTACATTGTCATTACTAACTGTTTAACTTTTTCATTGCACTATTCCAGACATATTCCAATATTTGAGTAAATGAATGAAGATCACCTGGACATTTTTTATTAAGTTTTATCTATTATTAGGCTTTATCCCCAGAGATTATGAATCATTGTCTGGAGTTGAATCTAGAAGACTGATTTTTGCAGGTGATCTCTCTAGGGACCATGGGTTAGGAAACACTTGCGTTAGGAGCAATAAGTATGGGACTTGGCTAAATTCTCTACATGAATTGGATTCTTCCTTTGGAATTGAAAAAACAAAAACAAAAACAAAAATCAGAACTCCAGAAATTAAATCATACATAGATTTACTTAGAAATTTATTTACATGTATATCTACCTAATTATGCAATTTACTATAAAGATGTCAGTTTTAAATGAATAGCTACTTCTAGTAGGAATGACTAAATGCTCAAAGCTAAGGTCTGTTCCCTATGTTCTTATCTAATTATCATTCTTGATTTGTTTTCCTTCTTGGTAGTAATGTTGTCTTGTAGCTCATGTTTTTCTAAAATCATTTTGCCTAAGTTAATGCTACTCTACTCTTACTAATATACATCTCTATATATCTTATTGCATACCAATCATCCACATTTTGCATGTAAACTTTTGTTAAATTGCATTTCAGTGTTTGCTGAATGTGACGAAATGTTGTCTAGTTAGGAAGATGCTTATGATTACATTTGGCAGATGTGATTGTTTTTCTGAGCTAGGTTTCCCAATGGGTTACACTAACCCAAGCTTTGTGTGTGATCTTCTTTGCATGTTTCTAGAAGAGCCCCTTGTGTTTTAAAGTAATCCTGCCTTCTTAGTCTTCTATGGCAGTGTTCCTCAAATGGGAACACTCACACGTGAATTACCCAATTCAGAAGGTGTGGGTTGGGGGCTAAGATTTAGCATTTATAACAAGTTCCCAAATGCGGCTACTCCACAGACTGCACTTTGAGTAACCAGGCTCCACGAAGCAACAGGTGGTTTTATAGCCACAAAAATCACTGATTTCATTGATGAAAAGTCTTTTCCAGAAAAGAACTTCTTTCGAATTCATAAAATCTTGTGAGTAATCTCTCTAAAGAAAAGATTTTGGGGACATTCTTATTATTTTGACTACATTCAGTAACATCCATAATTACACTGACAAGGTTTGACTTATGAACCGCACTCTTCTCAGTTGGATTGTGTTCTTCTTTAAGGTTTATTCACATTTTAGCCTGTTCCCAATCTGCTGCTACTACTTTAGATATTTTTTGCTTCTCATTTTAATTATAAAAAATATCTCCTATTCGTTTTCTCGATTCATTCTTTTCTTTCTTGTAATTTGTTTTCCAGTTTATTTCCTCTTTGCCTCTTCTTTCTTCCCCATCCTCCCATATGAAATAGCTTTGGATATGTTAAACAGAGGTGCAGATAAGAGTCTAACTCAGGAAGCGAGTAGAGTGTGAGGATGAGTTTCCATTCCACCCATCAGTACCTGAATTTGTGGTGGGTCAGGCTGGGTTATATATGTCACCCCATCTGACTAAATGCAGAACAAAAGTTAGGCACATTTCAGCTCTAACTTCCTTGATCCATCATTGCCTGTATAATCAGAGTGTTCTATAAAAGGCCAGTAAGAGAAGGCTTGCTGCTATGGAGGATTAATGCCATATATATTCAATATGATTTGATGACTCTGACAATGAAAGGTTTTTCCTTTCTCCATTAGCATTTTAGGCAGTGCTTGTGTTAACAAGGTAGGTGAAGGAGAAGGATGAGTTAACAGGATCAGTCTTGCCAGAGGATTATCAAAGCTGCCATTTTGGTGACTTGCTACCTTTAGCTGTATATGTGATCTTCTATCTCACGGGCAGAAAAAGATGACTAGATATGCTCAGTAGACATATGAGGGCCACCCGAAGAATTTTTAGAAGTATTTGAAAGAAGTCCCTCCACCAAAAGTGGACCCCTGTCAATCAATCTGGTGGGTAACAAAATGCGATTCAATTTTGTATACAAAATATTTTGAACTTCTGGTCCTACATTCTGTCAATATTTACTCCAGACCTAGTCATGCTTGGTGAATCTCAGATGCTCTTAAATATTTCTTGAAAAAATTTAAATAGATAAGTCAAGTTTTCTATATATGCTACTGCACATCTTTCCTGGGTCAGCTACCTAACAAGTTGATAGACAACCAGGAATGATGTCTCGACCTTAAAAATTTTTGGTGAATATTATTTAGGTTTTATTTTATTTATATGTCAATATTTAGTGATCCATAAGTCTAAATTTTTAAAAAGAGAAAAATGGAAAGCATCATAGAGTGCAACAAATCTTTATTCTCTATCAAACTGCATTCTGAAAAGTCGAATTCAGCAAAAATGTAGGAGACACAATGGGGACAGAATGAAGAAGCAGAGTTCTGCATACTCCATTACATTGCAATCAGATTAGACTGTCTTTTTTTCTGCTTTATATATTGGACCTCCAAATAGAACTTTATTTGGAAAGGGGAATCTGCTGGAAGCAGATGAAGAAGTAAATAGAAATAAATAAATAATAGATTAGATGATTGACAGACTTTTGGAGTGTGTTGGTTTTATTTAGTTTTCCCAAGCTGCTGTAAGGAGAACACTCCCTACTTTTGTCTGCTACCAGCAGGGATGTACAGGATCTTCCACTGGGTGACTCCCTTGTGTTGACAGCGCTCACAGTTTTCACAGGAAACTGGGCCTCTGGACAGTGTGTATGTGAGGAAGCTGTAGGTTTTCAGATCTCAGTGTAGCCACTGAATTAATTTGGTTACTTCAGAGGAGAGGTGACTCCATGAAATATTAAGCAGACCTAGCTTCAGGGATAAAGGCTTAATTCCTGCTGTGTCATCAGCACTTTTAAGCATAAAACTTTTTAAGTGCTGGAAAGTTTCCTTCCTTACTTCATCTCTGTTAATGTCAGTATTATTCTTCTTGGATTTTTTTTTTTTTTTACTTTGTCTTGGTGACCTTGCAATAAAAATTACTGAACTACACAGCAGTCAATTTTCTTTTTTTTTTTAAAGAGAGTAGTTAACTCCCCAGAATATCAACTTCAAATGATTAGGGAAAATTTTGTAATTTTAACTAGTATCCATTTGTTCAAATAATTCTTGAGTTTATTTATATATTTCACTTGAACTGCATTTGCTGATATCTATTTCCTGAGCATATTTCAACAGCTGAATATTTTCATTGTCTTCATTTCATTGTTTCAAAATTTTCGAAGGACCTTTCTTCTCAGAGTTCCAAAATGGTAGTAGCAGATTCATCATGATTTTTAATCTTTTTTATTGTACTAAAACCCACATATTGGAGATTTACCGTCTTAATACCTTTCCAAGCACACATTATACTAATGTTAGCTATATGCACAATGTTATATAGAAAATCTTTTATCTCATGTGACAGAAACCTCATACCTATGGAACTCCCCACTTTCCCCTCCAGGGAACTCCTGGAAACCACCTTCCTGATTAAATATATTTGATTACTTTAGATAGCTCCTCTAAGTAAGAACAGGTAGTATTTATCCTCTGTGACTATCCCTTAGTAATGAGCCATAATGTTCTAAAGTTTCATTCATGTTGTTCCTTATGACAAGGTTTATTGGTTTGTTTATGATTCATTAATATTCCCTTTTAGATACACAATTTGTGTCAAATAATGAAGTTTTAGTCAATGATAAGTAGTTCCTATATACTCTAGGTATGCAGTAGTCTTTTCTATCTAGGTTTGTGCAACAACACTGTGACATCTGCAAGATGAAATCATCTAACAATGCATTTCTCAATACATTCTGTCATTAAGCACTGATGACTCTATAGCACATTTTCTTTATCCATTCATCTATCCAGGGACGTTTAGGTTGTTTCAACTTCTTCTTGTCAATTCTCTTAGAGAAATATTCAGAAGAGGGATTTCTGGATCATATGGTAACTTTATTCTGAAAAAAATGTGAACCTCCAGACTGTTTTCCATAGCATTTGCATGATTATACATTTCCACTAAGAGTTCATATCTGATAGACATCTGTATGTTTTCTTTAGAGAATCCTTTATTCAAGTCCTTTGTTCACTTAAAATATAATTTTATTGCTAAATTTTAGGCATTCTTCATATATTTTGAATAATAACCCTTTATTAGATATAAAGTATAAATTTTTAATACCTTTTGAAATCTTATTTTCAGTATCTTGAAGGATAAGGATCAAATTACATTCAACTGCATGTAGAGATGCAGTTTCTCCCATAAATATTAAAGGACTCATCCTCTTCCCATTGTACAATCTTGGCACTCTCGTAAAAAGTTTGTTAACCGTTTATGTGTGGGATTAGTTCTGGGTTATCTATTTTGTTCCATTAGCCTATATGTCTTTATGCCAGTATACTGTTTTGATTAGTATAATTTCGCAATATATTTTGAAATTGGGACAAACCAGGCTTTCAGTTTCTTCTTTCTCAAGAGTGTTTTAGCAATTCCAAGTCTTCTATGGTTTCATAGGATTTTAGGATTTTATTGTTCCTTTTCTGTAAAAAAATTGACATTTAGATTTGAAGGGACTGCACTGAGTCTGTAGTGAGTTTACAATAGTGTGAATATTTTGTTCTTTTGATGCTATTATAAATGTGATTTTCCCTTTCTTTTTGTTTGTTCAATGCTAGTGTATAGAAATGTGCTCATTTTTACACTGATTCTGAAACTTTATGGGATTTATTAGTTTTAATAGTCTATTTGTGGAATGTTAAAGATTTTCTACATATATAATCACGTTATCAGTGAACAAACGTAATTGTACTTCCTTTCAAATTTGTTTGCCTTCATTTTTCTTTTTCTTGCCTAATTGCTCTAGCTAAGACCTCCACTGCTATGTTGAATAGAAATGAAAACAATGGACACCCTCAACTTTTCTTGATCTTAGATGAAAAGTTTTTTTATTTTTTCAACATTGAGTATCACGTTCAATAATTTTTTGGATGTTTCCTATATTATTATATTGAGTTAGTCTCCTTTTATTCTTAGTATGTTGCGTATTTTTATCTTGCGTGATTGTTGAATTTTGTTAAATTATTTTTTTGCGTCCATTAAGATGAACATGTGATTTTTATCTTCTGTGCTATTAATAAGGGTTTCACATTGATTTTATCTTCTTATATAAAACCATCCTTGTAATCCAAGTATAAATTCAATTTGGTTAAGGTATATAATCTCTATAATCTATTGCTTTACTTGTTTTGTTAATATTTGTTCAGATTTTGGTATTGTGTTTATCCTGTAGTTTTTATTTTCTCGTTCTGTCTTTTTATGGCTCTGTTATCAGAATAATGATTTCCCCAAAACTGAGTTTTGAAATGTTCTCAGATCTTCAATTCTGGGGAAGAGTTTGAGCAGAATTGCCATTCTCTAAATATTTGGTATAATTGACCAAACATCTAGTTCTGGACTTTTCTTTGCTACGAGGGTGTTGGCTACTAATTCAATCTTGCTTATTATAGGTCCGTTCAGACTTTTTATTTCTTCATGGATCAAGCTTGGTAGTCTGTATGCTTCTAGATATTCATTTCTTCTAGGTCATACAGTTTTGAGCATAAAATTGTTTATAGCAATCTCTTAAAATCTTATTATTATGTTTATGGCTTAAGTTGTAATGTCTTCTCTTTTATTTCTGATTTTATTAATTTGAGTTTTCTTCCTTTTTTATACATCTAACCATAGTTTAAATTTTTATCTTTTAAAAAGTAGTAATATTATTTGTTATATTTTTCTCTGTTTCATTTATTTCTTCCTAATCTTCAATATTTCTTGCTTTCTGTTAATTGTGGGCTTAGTTTCTTTTTCTGTTTTTAGTTCCTTGAGATGTTCCATAAATTTTGGTATATTGTGTTTTTGCTTTTGTTTGTCTCAAGATATTTTAAAATTTTCCTTTTATTTATTCTTTGAACTATTGACTGTCTAAGAGTGTGCTGTTTAATTTCCACTATTTATGGATTTTCTAGTTTTTCTTCTGCTTCTGATTTCTAGTTTTATTCCACTGTGGTCAGAAAAGATACTTGGTATAATTTCAATCATCTTAAATTTGTTAAGACTTTTTTATGGTCTAACATGCGATCTGTCCTGGATAATGTTCCATGTGAACTTGACAAGAATGTATTCTCTGCTTTTGACTAAAATGTTCTATATATGTCTATTAGATCTTTTAGTTTATAGTTGTGTTGAAGTCCTGTGTTTTCTTGTTGATATATCAACTGGATGTACTATTATCAAAGTGGAGTACTGAAATCTTCTATTTTGTGGTAGTCTATTTCTCCCTTATCTGTCAATGCCTGTTTTATACATTTAGGTGTTCTGATGTTGGTTGTTTATATACTTGTTATAACAATCTTACAAATTAACAGTTAATCATTGTACAATGTTCCTCTTTGTCTCTTTTCAATTTTTTAATTTTAAATTAAATTCTACTTTTTCTAGTAAAAATATGGCCATTCCTTATCTTTTAGTTATCATTTGCATATAATGTTTTTTCTATTTTTTAAATTTTAGCTTACTTAAATCTAAAGTGAGTCATATATAACATAATATGTAATATACATATAAAATGCCTTTTGACTGGGGAGTTTAATTACATTTAAAGTAATTATTGATAAGTAAGGTTCATTGTTATTTTTTTCATTGTTTTCTCTCCATGTAGTTCTTTTATTCTTTTCTTGCTGTTTTCTTTTGTACTTCATTGATTTTTTTTAGTGGCATAGTTTGATGTTTTCCTTTTAACTTCTTTAGATATATTCTTCATTAATCATCAGACTTAAAAATGTCATATAGTTGTAAGTCTTTTTGTTACTAAATCCAATTACGTACAAAAACTCTACACATTAACTTTGTCTGGGCACTTTATGTTATTGGTCCTACAAATTGCATCTTTTTACATTATATATCCATTAGCCTATTTTTATAGTTATCAATATTTATTTTAACTTTATCTTTTAACTTCTGCACCACAACAATGATAATTTACCAGCCACTGCTACAATATTATAGTATTCTGATTTTTCTTTGTCTTACACTTACCAGCAAACTTTATAGTTCCATATATTTTCATGTTATTGCTTAGGATCTTTTCATTTCATCCTGAAAGACTTTCACCGGCACTTCTTGTGAAATATGTCTAGTGGTGATTAACACTATCAGATTTTGTTAATCTGGAAAAATGTTCATCTATCATTTATGAAGAATATACATGCTAAATATAATATTTTTGGGTGGCAGTTCTTTTTCTTTCTGAATATAGAATATATCCTTCCACTGTAAAAGCTTTTAGTTGCAGTTATTGAATTCTTTAACTCTAAAATATTTTGGTTCTTTTGAATATTTTTTCTTTTTGAAATATTTATTTGTTCTTGTAATGTTTTCCTTAGCTCATTTTTCATCTTTAGAACAATTTTTTTCAAGTGATTCATATACCTGTATTTCTCTTGTGTTGGTTTCTAGAGATATATTTTGGTCCCTTGATTGTGTCATGTTCCTGTTTCCTTGTGATTCTTGTAACTTTATATTGGTTACAAATATGTGCATTTGAAAAAAAATGACTATCTCTTTCATTTTTATGGTCTGGCTTCAGATAAGGAAAAAATGTCACCCATCAGTTCAACTAGAGTGTCTAAGTACCTCTCAATCCATTTCTGTGAATGTATCCCAAATTGTGAATGTGTACCAACAAGTTATTTGTGCAGATTTCCAATTAAAGGGACATAATGGTTTGGGGGATTTTATTTATTTATTTATTATTGAATAGGAGCTTGTAATCTCTTGCTCCCTCTTGTGTCTACTGTACTATAGATCCTTGTATATAGCAGTAATGATGCCTAGTTCTTTTTCATTCTCTATGACCTCTAAGCATTTAGATCATATCAGGACTCCAACTTTGGACTAGACAGAAACCAGTTCCTTAGACAGTTCCTGGAAATTTAGGACATTGAATTCATACTCTACTCTTTTCTTTCCCCTTCAGAAAGAGATGATATCTGTCTGTGTCTTCTGTACTGAGGGTCCATTGCAACATAAGAATACTACCTAACTTTTTTGTTGTGATCGCCAATGGGAACTAAATTATCTAATTACACTGGACTCTGCCAGTACTCCTGGAAAACCTAGAAAGAAGTCTATCCTGGATTTAATCTTCCCTTCCAAAAGTCAGAAAATTTTCTTCATGAAGAAACCTGTAGCTGGGAGTTTCCTCCTGATCACAAGGCATTCTGTTGAAGGAGGGACTTTGATGAAAGGATCAAAAATTTTCCAACTGTCTTCAGTGCATCTGGTTTTATGCTCACCTAGGGGTGCAAAGTCCCTCTTAATGGATTTCTAGGATTCTCAAAAAGGCAATTGGTCCATTTATTATTAGATCAATTTCTCTGTAGATGGAAGAAGAGTCTGGGGTTTCTTATTCTTCCATCTTGGTAATGTTACTCTTTCATCTTTTATTTCCTGTCTTTAAGAGTTTATAGAATTAACATAAGTTGAGGACCAGTTAAAGGCTAGCTATTATGGAATGAATATAATCTGTTCTTCTTTCTTGAAACTTTACCATTTAGATGCAGAAACTTGTCATAGATGTTCAATAAGATAGAAATAAAATAAGAATTAAATGTCAAGAGAGAAAAAAAGCACAAAATAACTTTTAAAAGATATTTCTTTTACTGTTTTCAGGGTCTTCTGCCCTATCTATATAGGTTCAGATCCACCTATTTCTTCAAATCATTTTAAGCATTACAGGGAATCTTCCTGATAGAATCAATGGATCTGGTTGGAAACAGTGAAATGTTGAGTTGCCAGACCTCCCAGGATGACAGCTGCTCCCTTTCTACTATGATTATTTAGTTCATGTAGCTACCATTAGTAAAATGATTTAGAAAGTCTTGCTACTATAGTTCACAGTAATTGATTGAAAGTTTTCATTATTAATATGAACCCAAGTGAAACCAGATTTTGGCTTATGAAGCTATTCTTTTGTGAGAAAAATCCTTCTGGATTGGTAAACACTTTTCTAGTCCTGGTTATTTGCTGTTTTCCATTATCCCATGGAATTGAGGTTCCAGCTTGTATGTGTGCTGGGCACCCTAGGTCATGGAAATTTCAAAACCATAGTTAATTTACTACTGGATGAATTATAATCAACAATTAAAGAAGAATTTCAAAAGATTTGATTTCAGGTTAGAAAAGAATGAGTATTCATGAACACTAAATTAAAAAAATCTGTCCAGATGGAATCATCCAGTTCTATCCAGATCTTGTAAAAATACAAAATTCTTAATTCCAAGTCTTTTAATCATGTTCTCCTTGAGGCCAAAAGGTCTTCTTGTCTCATTTCTCATTTTTTCTTATCCAATTTTCTTTTTACCTTTTCCAGTTCTGCTTTTATTTCCATTTTCAAACATATGAACCACTTTTAATTCTCTCTCAACCTATTCTGGGTCAAACAATTTCATATACTCTTCAAGACTTCTCAGCCATTTTGATAATTATGTAATTTTTTGCTTTAAATATAGCTTGAGGCACATGAAGTATTATCAAGGAGATTAATATACAAATGCAAATTTACAATTGTGGAAACATGCTTTTCAGCAGCTCGACTAGTATCATATCTAATATCATTGCTATCAATGTATTTCTTCCCCTATAGCCATCCCCATGACGCACTTCCTGAAGTGGCTGTTATAGTTACCAAACCCTCCATTTGCCTGTTATTTTTTTGCTCTGGAATGTTCTTCCTTCTCTTGAATTTCTGGCAAAATGTTCTGTATCTTTCAAAGACCACGTCCTCTGAAAAACTGTCTCTGTACCTTTCTGTTGTTTTTTCTTTATGTTTCTAAAGTGGGTTTTGTGTTCACATTTTTGACAAGATAAGTGTCAGAACAAATGACTCACTACTGCTGCCACCTGAGGATATTGTTCAATCATTGCTAATTCTAAACTTGCTTGAGGTTTTATTCAAATAGTTCTCTCTCTGTACAGGTAATGACACACACACACGCACACACACATATACATATATATATATTTCCCCATCTCTTGGACTCCAACAGTATGTCTATTCTTTTTGGATTTTTTTGACTTTTCCCTTTGCTTCCTTGCAGTTTTATTCAATTACTGTGAAGATATCCACGCTTACCTCAAGATGACTACTGCATAGCTCCTAGTGGCAAAACTCCATCTCTGAAAAATATTTCTGTTAGTTTAGACACTGGCTCTTCCGTTTATGAAATCTGTAACATGGGAACATGTACTTAAAAATCTCTGAGTCTTAGTATCTGCAATTATCAATGATTTCTTTCGCTAGATTAAAAGAGAAAACAAAGTACAACCACTTAGCACAATGCTCATTATTTAGTAAATACTCCATAGATATTAACTTATACTTTATTATTAAGTCAAGGAAAACTATTAAAGTCAATCTGGTATTTTTGTTTGACTATTTCAAATGAGGTTATTTCCTTCTAGTCTGTAGATAAGATTTTACTTATTAGATTATTTATGTTTACTAATCTGTCCATGTATAAGCGATATGGTTATCTCTTTCTAACAACAAAGAGAGCTCTTAGAGAGTTGCTCTGGTAACAAATAGACAGTAGAAATAATAGTTTATGTTTGCTCATAGTCATCTCATTACTTGATGGAGATTCATTATTCTTTAATTGTTTTATAGCTTATAATTCTTAGCAGCATGGATGAATGATACCTCAGTTCTCATCTCAGCAAGCAAAAGAGTTCAAAATGTCAGACAGGGGAAATAAAGTTAAGCAAAAATTTAATAGGAAATAGTCAAGCATATTTGGGAGAGTCCCTATGGCAGCCTCAATTGCTCTGAGAGGGACCATGCTCTGGGACCATGCTTTGGGGCAGATTTATAACCCCTCTTCTTATTTCAGAGGCCTATCTGATGAACTGCTTCAAACTATCTCCTGCCTTTCTCAAATATTTTAATTATTGTCAATAGTTTCAAAGCCCCTCTTCCTCAAAGTTTCCCTTCTGCCTTCCTTATCCCCTGTAGTTTCTTTTTGCCTTTTTCCTAAATAATTCTTTTGTGCCCACCGTGATCTTTGCCTTTTTGCCCCCTACTCGTACATATCTTTTTTCTGCCTCAGTTCATGTCTACCTAACTGCTTTCCTAACATTATCTTGACAGCAAAGAAATGAAAAGAAATACAAAGAAAGGCTACTTTTACAAACATTTGAATATGGCATTATATGTTAGGGACATTACAGTTTTTTAAATGGTCAGTGTTGATATTATGTAATACAAGATTTACAAAACAACACTTTTATACACTTATGTACTTTATCTCTCTTTTTTCCATCATCTGTGCCTTAGGGTAAATCTCCTCTTTAAGGACACAAAAGAACAATGCTAAGAAACAAGCACCATGGTTACAAATTAGTTTTCAAATTAAATGAGACTATCAGAGAAATGTATATCTATATCACATTTTATTGACCTCTTACAGAATTATTTTTATTCAGTCTATGTTGAAATACTTGTAGAATAATTTTGAAGATTTTATTGCATCAAATTATTATCAGGTCCACAGGCAAAACTACTTTCAGACACCAATATCTGGTTAGCTGATATCTTCTCAAATTCATTCATTCACTCATTCTCTCATGATTCAAGTTTATAAATATTTATTACTTGACTTATGTGAAGCATTAAAATAGATGGTACATGTAGTCAGTCATTTCCAATAACTGTCTTGTCCTTTTTGAAATTTATGTTTGATCTGAGGAAGATAGAACATAGAAAAATAAAAATCATGACATAGCAGAATCTGTGAGATTCTATGGAACAAAATAAAGAAGAATAGGTGGGATGAAGCAGGCCTAAAACAAACCTTGTCCTGTTAGTTGTGGTGGTTAGGGAATGTTTGATCTGTTGACATTTGAGCATAGACTGTAAAAAAGAAAATGAATGAGCAGCATACATATATGAAGAGTTTTATGGGCATAGGGAAAAGCAAGCTCTAAAGTTTTGAGGTGGAAGTATGTTTCATACATTCAGAAGTCAGAGAAGTCATAGAATAGACAGTATGGGAAGGGGGCCTTGGTAGACCCCTGTTAGACTTTGGGTTTACTCAAAGTTTTGAAGTAGAAGAGTTGTACTATAATTTGCCAAAGTTGTCTCTGGTTACTCGATGGAAAATAAATTATTGAAGGAAGAAGTAAAGAGCACTGTTAGGTTAAAAAGAGTGGAGATTATTATAAAGTTGTACTGAAATAAAATTTTAAATATATTTTGGATTTTGTACTAACGAATTTGTATATATTTTAGATTTACAGTATAAAATAATGAAAGAAGTTAATAAATATTCCCAATGTTCACCTAAGAAATGTGTGGATTAAATTGTTATAAATAGCAATATAGTGACAAGCAATTCAGGTAGAATAGTATTTTTCCATGAGGAGAGAGATATCATGTACATGATTTTCTACAAGTTGGGATTGAAATACTAGATTGAAAACTAAGTGGATATGTTAGGCAAATCTGTGATTATTTAAGTCCATGTTTAAGGATATAAGACAAGCCTGGAGATACAGACTTGGGGAATACTCATTATGCAAAAGTTAAATGAAGTCTTGACATTGGACGATATCTTATATGGTGAGTGATTTTAGGTGAAGAGATCCAAAGACTTATTCTTGAAAACTTCAATGCTTAGAAACTGGCAACGAGAACAAGATATTGGAGAATAGGATAACTGTGAACTAACAACAGAATTAGAGGAGGGAACAGAACAATGAATACAACATGGAATCTCAAAAAACAAGGCTATGGAAGGTTTCAAGAAGAGAATATACACACTGCAGACAGTTCATGTAAGATAGGACTTTAAAATTTATGGCTGTCTTTGGCAGTGTATAAGGTCACTGGTGACATTGAAATGATGGGTTGTAATGGTAGAAGGGTAATTAAATTAAGTTGTAGAGAAAACAGGGAGAAAAACTGAATCCAAAGTACAGGCCACGCCACTCTTTTGAAGAGCTTGGCAGTATGGATGGGTATGGGGAAATAGCATGGCCATAAAATGATGTGTGCCAAGGGAGAGCTGTTTTGTAAGATGGGATATGTTACAATATGCTGATGGAATTACCCAATAGAGGGGAAACGTTAGTGAGGCAGGAGAGAGGGAGAATATTGCTAGAACGGTTTCTTGAGTAGAGAGAGGGGTTAGGCTCCAATGCACAAGTGCAGTGTTTGGCTTCAAGTAGTGGTCTGGTATTTTAGTTATTCTTTGAGGAATAAAGATAGAGCATGTGGTTTCAGATACAGGCAGAATAGTAGATATGCAAATGTAGCTTCTATTCTGATTGTTTCTATTCTCTTAGCAGAGAATGCAGGGGAGAGGAGTTGGAAATTTGAAGAAACAGAAGAAAGTACGAAATTATCATCTTGGAGAGTAGAGTGAATGGATTTTGAAAAATAAGTTTCCTTGTAGCCCTAAGAGATCACGTGAGCTTTGAAGGTGTAGTTTTTCCTTACCACATTCAGCTACTTGGGGCTAGCACAGGTTATATAAAGAATTAACTTCATCAGGGCTTGGCATATTTCAAAACCTGTGAAATGGCAGGAGAGAAAAACCAAAGCCTTGAGGGCATATTCAAGGAGGTGTTTCTATTACATAAACTATGATATAAGCTGGGTAATGAGAAAATGAAGAGAACGTGACAATTACTATGTTCAGTGGGGTCTCTCTGTGTCTAAAGGGGTTCTGGAATTGTTGCTAGAGAAAGTAAATGGAAAATAAAGGAAATAGCGATGAGATCTTTGTAACTTAGATGATGAAAGATTCCCTTTTTCGTAAAGGTAAAAGTTGAGTGGTAGTTGAACAAAAGATTGTTTAAGGAAAGGAAGTCAATGCTAATTGATATCAGGGTGTTGGAAAGGTTTGTATGGAACATTAAAATCACCCTGAAATAAGACAGAAGCTGTGTTATGGTAAAATCACTGAGAAGAAAAGGAAAAAAAAAAAATCATAGGAGTGAGTTAACAACAGAAATGAAGATTAGTAAATGGTATAAATGATGACATGGGATTCACTATATTAGAAGCAATGGGTGATTTTAGAGAGAAAGAAGAAAAAAAATGGTCTGCATCTGACAATGAGGAGAAAATACCAGTTATGCCACCTTCAGGCCTTACTTGTATTTAGAAATTTCTAATGTCTTAACAGTTTGCTTTGTTCATTTGACCTTGACCAATTTTTTTGTTTTCTGAATTTATGTAATAAAAGACAAGTAAATGAGTACAGTTATCTCTGCTTCGGTTATATCACAGGAGAGAGGATGACCTAGAGTTGTATGGTAGAAATGAAGAAGAAGATGTATATTTAAGAAGAGAAAAAGAGATAAATTGGCAGGTCTTGGAAAACAGGTATGCAAGGGCATAGATAAAACTGAAATGCAATTCTCTTTGTTCATTTTTTTAAATTGTATTAGGTGAAATCAAACGTATTTTGAATTTCTTCTTGTTAAAAGAGAACATGGCATTCCCTGGTGGAGTAGCTGTTAGGTCCACTGCTTATGGCAGTGTACAGTCCATATATATCCCAAGAACCTAAGTTTGTTGCTTAGGGCTGAAGGGAACTAAAAGTTACAACTAAAGTAGAAAATAAATCAATTAAAATTCTTCTTTCACTCTTTTCCTGCACACTTGCTTTCATTATTGCCTGTGATTTTCCTTTGAAAAACTAAATAAAGGACTATATCTGTAGATTTTAGTTACAAATTTTGCTTGTAAGAGTTTGCTCTAGTGAATATTGGCATTTATACTATAGTAAAATGCCAATGTGTTCATGATTAAGAAATCTATGGTGTTTTATTATGCCAGTGTATTCATTAGAATGATTTTTTTCTTGTGCTAATTTGTTTATTCCACTATATTAGAGATTAGTATAATTCTTTACGAAAGACTGTTGTTTTCATTAGTTAATCACATTTATTGATAAAATCTTTACTATACCCAGAAAGTATATTTAGTCACTCTGAAGAACAACAAAAGAAAAGCAAGATCTATCATCTGTAGAATCATACAATTTGATGAGAGAGGGTTAAAAACATATTTGGAAAACTAATTGGGAATTTTTCTTAGATTGTATGTGTTATGCAGAGGTTAAATAATATATTTGAGTGCTATGGGAATATAGAATTAATGCGATCATGTATGGAGCAGTTTTCCAACAGAGTTCAAAAAGAAAGCAAAATGTTAGCAGTTGGCAATATACATAGATCTCAAAGTTGTAGAAGCGAAATACTATCATTTTCACTGAAAACTAGAGAAAGACCAGGGTGTTGTATTTCCATATACATTAGAATTAGAATTTCATTGTCTAGAATGCCTGGCAAAGTTTGGGAAAGTGAGCACGTATTTCAGTTTGATAATTTGACTTCAACTGAGATCCCAGAAAGAACTGAATCATCTGTTTTCCTTTTCAAAGTTTTATGGACATTACAATGTCAAATGTTGAGGAAGGACTTCTTTCTAACATTATTTTAATATAGTGAATTCATGTTCTGATGTGTACACTTGGATTCTATGTTAGAATAGTGGTGATTGAACAAAAAATTATGTATTGCTCAACACATAGCTTGAAAACAGCAAACCTTGTTTTTTTCAGCGTTTCTGCAATTTAGTGATTTGGGAATAATAGTTAAGATAGATTTTTCTGACTTAGGGTCTTTCCTGAGGTTGTAGTCAAGCTGTTGACTGGGTGTACCAAAGTTAGATTTGTTTGTTTCACATAGGTGTTAGGGGATGTCAGTTTCTTGTTGTTAGGAGAGCTTATTTCCTTGTGAATATTACTAGGAGGGCTCGGTTCCTTGCTGCATGTTCCAGAATATTCATTTCCTCTCCATAGGGTTTCTTGAATATACTCATGATATGTCAGCTGATTTTCCCAGAGTAAATGATTCAGAGTAAGAAGTCACTGTCTTTAATAACTTAACTTTGGAAGCTACACGCTGTGATTGATTCAATATTCTATAGGCTACACAGGTCATCCCTCATTGTGGGAGGAATTCTATAAACCATGTGAATCCTGGGAAGTGGGGTCATCTTTAAGACTATCATAAAAGCCCCTGTAGAGACATAGCCAGGCTATGCCCAGACAGGCATAAAATGTTCTCTCAAAAAGCAACTCCTTAGAAAAGCAAGTCTTGTTTTATGAAAGGTCTACTAGAAACATGCCTCAACTTTTGTAGAAGATGCAAGCTGGTACAGCAAGAGTTTTTGCTTATTTTCAAAGAATATTGCCCAGTATAAGATAATAGTTTTTGGTAGAGATAACCGGTCTCAAAATTTATTGATTTTTGTGCTGCCATACTAAAAATCTTTAGGTAAATATTTCTCATGAATGTATATTTATATGTACATCATCTACCAATGATGAAGTTAATCTATATACAACATATTATGAGACAATTTTCTTATTTCCTTTGATAAAAACTAATATAACTGAAAGTCTTACTATTTCTCCCATACCTTAATGAAGGAACTTTTATCACATACCTCAAAGTGTGCGTAAATGATGAGAAGAGAAGATAATTCTTTCATATGATTAAAAAAAGAAAATGCAGTGTGTGATAGAGAATTCAAACAGTGGTCAAAGAGTCACTTCCACAGGAGAACATAGTAAAGTGTGAGTTATTGCCAGGAAGATTCGTTCCTACCTACCATTGGTATATCTATCCCACAACTACCTCAGGTTTGTACTCTGTGTTGCTAGAACAAGATAGAATATTTGATAACTCAGTATCTCTGACAAATCTACAGATAGTATTGATACTTGGCTAGTCTTCCTATTAGTGCAAAAGTAGAAATAGCATATGCAAATTGGGTAAAGTTCTAAGAATAATGAAGATTGAAAACCAATAATTGTCAAGGCCCTTAAAACATTTGATTTGATAGTTGGAATAAATGTAATAACCTACTTCTATCTATTCCATGCTTCATGGACATAGAAAGTAGGAAAAAAAAAAAAAAAAAGAGTACTTTTGTTAGAAACAATTGTCTGTTCCTGGCTAAATAAGGATTAAGAACAGAAAGGAAGTAGAGGAGAAACTCTTGAATATGGATTTTGTTTCTACAAAGTTATGCTCTAACTATGAATAAACCTGAGTGGAGGGCAAAAATTATTAAATTACCCCAAAGTAAATGTTCTATCCTTTCCATTTCTTTGTTTTTTGTAGGTATGGTCATTAGTGCTGAAACTACCTTTATGTTTTAAAAATCAGACAACAGCTTTAGCCTTTGTCTGAATGCTATTATCTTTCTATATATACTATACAGAAATGCAATTTCTTCACTGAATGAATAGTTAAAGTTAATGCATTTTTAGATAATGGTATCTGTTTACAAATCCCTGAATGGATGGATCCACGTTCAACTACGATTACTGGGTGTGCGATTTAACCTTAAAAACCCCAGGAATTATTAAATATAATTTAACTGGTTAAATTTTCTGGCAAAGTAAAAAGTCAAGAGAACTTAGTGCCTTTTTAAATGTTTTTTCCTCTAAATATAAAACCCTGGAAAGAACAATAACGTATCTTTTTTCAGCTTAAGGCATATTTTTCTCCTACTGTCTAAAGAGGTTTATTGATTTTAATGTGCAAATTTATTATTGTATTTTTAGTTACTGGAAAAATATATTGCTTTGGAAATGGTGGCATCTGTAAGACATATGTTCATCTTTATTTAAAAATGCTGCAAAGACATAATAATAATATGCCTTTCATGGGGAGGAAAGGTCTATATATACTACATATTGATTTTAAATACAGAAATAGTATTTTTTGTAGTCAAGTGTATGAGAAAAAAAATCACTTTTATTTCAATAGTTGTAGAGATTTAGAAAGGAAATACAGTGAATCTTCTTGGAGAATTTGTGTGGATGCATGTCACATGACTTCCTTAATTTTTCATAATGGTTTATTAACTTGATAATCAGGGAAAACAGAACTGAAAACAACTAGAAATGACTTAGTTCAAGATGTTGCCTATAATCTTAAAAAGTGTACATATTCTAAAATTAAGATAACTGGGGACCTGTGGGGTCACAGAAATCTTTAATGAGTGTTTGAAAGCACTTGCACAAATTTGGAAACCAAATGGGACAAGTATTAGTTTGAGTTTCAGGAGTGAATACTTTTTTTAGCCTTTGACAATTGTAGGCAAATTTTAGGATAGATATTCATGCAGAGTTAGACTATAAATGGATTGTAGTCACTCCCCTGAGTAGTTTCATTTTCAGATAAATTTGGAAAAATCCTGAATGTCTTCCTGAGTGAACATCGGTAAAGCTGGGAATCTTTCCAAAAGAGCATACAGGGATTTATCCAGGGTATGAATTTCTGTTGCACTAGGAATGTCAGATAAGTACTTGGACTCAGAACATCGCTATCAGTAGGTTTGCTGGCTCCATAGTAAATTCAGCTTTTATAGGCTGTATGTCAGAACTTTATGACCTGAGGTCAGAGAACAGGGCTGGAATCATCTCCTGCATGTATAACAAAAGACATGAAAAAACTGGCTTTGTAAATCCTTCTACATTTTGGGAAGTCTTAAATATTAGAGTCTCCAAAGTCAGATAGGAAAGGAAAAATAATTTGCCAACAAAGTAAGAGTATATAATAAAAATCTGAATAGCTTAGACTCTAAATAAATAAGGGAGGTGCACTTTATGTTATCTATATAGTAGGTAATGAATAAAAAGAGTGGGGTAGGAGGAAGGAAGGAAGGAAGGAATGAAGGATGGGAGGGAGGAAGGAAGGAAGAAAGGAAGGGAAAGAGGGACAAGGGAGGGAGAGAAGGAGGGAGGGAAGGAGACAAAAACTGAAAATTACATAAAGGCCTAAAGTTTGCATTTTGGTTCAAAGGCATAAATGTATGTTTGTTTAACATTGTTCTTCATTAACGGACTTCGCATTCATACCATTTTATTTATGATATTTAAAAATATAAAATACATTTTACTGTTAGATCTGACTGTAATAATGCTACTTATATCTAGACTTGATAGACTTGATACAAGAAACAATGTTCCTTAGTTGTAAAGATTTAGTACTATCAAAGTTAGAATATTAAACTTACTGATAACAAAGACTAACACGGCAGCAACAAAAATACCCGAATTTCCTGGGACTGTTGTTTGAGAGATCTTTGCAAAGGATGTTTTGAAAATGTATGCTGGTACTTCAGCCATGATGTCCATTTCCTGTATACCATTCGTTCCTGCTCTTATCCAAGTGGATAGCTAAGAATGTAGTTCAGAGAAGGCAAAGCACAGCAGAAATCATATAGGTAAGTTCTTGCTGGGATTACGTCGACTTTAATTACAAAGAGAGCTAATATTTCTGCATCATTTCTTATGTTCCTGCTGCCACAATAGCCTTCTAAGTATGTTAAATATTTTGATCCCCATAAAAACTATAGAGCCAACATAATATTTATCCCTGTCCTATAGGTGAGAATCTTAAAGTTTCCTAAGCTCACATAACATGGAAGTGACGATGGAGTCAGGATTTGAAACCAAACCTGCTGATCCCTGAGTTCGCACTCTTTTCTATTTGTGTTCCAGTTTCAGTAGCTTTTCATTCCTCAAATGAGTCATGCCATTATTCTCAATGTGTCTTTTGTTGTTAAATTATCTTTACTATCTTATTCTTTCACCTAAGACAGATTTGCTCATTCTTCAGGTGTAAATTTAGGTGATGATGATTATTTGAAAGAAACAGTATTCTGCACTTCACCTTCATGTCACTTATTATACTTGTATGGAAATGATCATGACTTTGGTTATGTAATTTCTCTATTGGTTTTGCAATTTCAGGCAACATAAATTCCTGAGAGATGGGCAGATGGATATTTCGTTTGTCTTGCTCCTCTAGTTCAACACTTTGACCAAAGTGGTACTCAGTGAATACTGTTGAATGAATGAATGAACGGAAACAAGATTGAATGTCTGTGCTTGAATGAGAGTATAACTTCTAAGATCCTAGATATATTGTAGAAAACAAAGCATATGCTTTCATTCAATTTCAATGGATAGAAACGGATACATTTTTACAGAGTAATTAAATATTTTATATGCCTTTTTTGTTTCTCTGTGGTAAACTTAAAAGATTGCAAATACCTCCTGCTTTTATTCTGCAACAATTAAAATATTAAAAAAATTCAAAACATAAACCGCTTTTATTAATAAGCTTTACATTTAATATGAATCAAACTGATTGGAAACAGTAATTTTCCAGCCATTGTTTAAATTCTCTGTGAATATTTTCCTTTCATAATGAAACTATTTCAACTTAATGAAGTGTTAGTTACTGGAACAGAAATTATAGCCTCAGACGAATTAATAGTCCTACGAAATCATGTCTGTTTTAACTGCAGTGCTCTTGGTGGTAGAGGGACTGAGGGAGGTTTTAAGGAGGCGAAAAATGGGGGAAAGAAGAAGCTTATCATCTCCATGAATCACAGTGCTGTGAAACAGAGTAGAGATAGATTTAAAATCGAAAGAAAGCAAATTGAAAAAAATGTTTTATTTCAAAAAATCTTAGTCAATTCTTTGTATGAAATTAAAAATCTTGGCAAAATCATTAGCATGAAAACCAATTTTAAAATGGCTTACATTTGATCTCACTATCATGGGGTATTAAATGAAAAATACCTGCATTCAGACCTGATAAGTGTACTGATTTATAAGAAAAATATTCAATACTAATGCCATACTTTCTGTTAGAGTTGACGTATATTGATTTTTTCTGGTGAAGGAAACAAATGACTTTACTTACACATGTTGAAGTTCTAGGGAAAATATAAGCCATTTTGTTTCCTCATATCCATGAAAAATTCTTTTTTTCCTCTTTAAAAATTCTGTAATTTTATGTAGGAAATTCTGAAATTAAGGTTTGCTGAAAACTTTTATAGTAAAAATAACGGACAGTTTAGTTTTACTTAGTTCTAAAAAACTAATGATACAGAGAATCTAAATACATTTATAAACATTCTTGTTATAATTTGAATTTATTTATTATAAAATGAAATATTTCTTTATATCTTGCTAAACACAGGTGAGGCTGTATAAACATGGGCAGTCTTAAAAGTAGAAATAACTTGCGAGGCAGTCATTTTAAGTATTTGATTTTATTCCAGTAATAACAGAATGGATATTGTAGTTTAGTCTTAAAGATCTTTGAAACAGCAGGAATATTATGAACAGTATACTAGATTAGAAAACGCTAATTAATTATTAATGATCCAAATATATTTTCAGTTGCATGTTTTCTATTGAATTTTTAAATATTTACATCTATAAAAGCAATTTTAATTCTTTTTCTGTTCTAGAATTTTGATTCTTGCTACATTTTGATGTGTGTTTTTTATAGAAGGAACACTGCTACCGCTGTTTGTGAGCAGAGATAGACTTTGTTATTGTTCTTAGGACAAATTGAAGTCTAATTTCATGTGAAAACAAATGCTTTAGGTTTTGTTTATAAGAAGCATTTTTCCTTTGTGCATTTTATGCTTTTAGTTTAGCAGGAAAAAAATTAAGCCTATTTTCTAATTATGTTGTTAATTCTTTTATCTGCTAATTGGTGAATTTTACAGAAACCAGCTCTTTCAATTTACCTTTATATTTTCTTTTTCTACTTTGTTTATAGTATTTGGAAATCTTTCAGTCTTTTTATTAAAACATAGTTATTGAATTATGGGCTGTATTTATATGTGTGTGCACAAAATTCACCTGCGACTTTTAAAGAATGATCATGTCTCCATTTGGAGGCAGTCCCAGTTTATACCTTTCATCCCAACATAGGTATTAATGATGCTCTTTTTACTTTTAAACAAGAATTTCAGTTTGCACAATAAATATAGTCACTTAAATGTTATCATCTTAAACAAAATGTTCAGAATTTTCCAAATAGTTTCACGTGGAAAATTTCTCAATTGATATTTTAATTTCTCGGACAACTTCTCCTAAAAGAGCAGCAGATGACTGAATTTTACTTTACACAATTTATTCATCTTTTTTAAAAAACGAAATATTTCCGAATGACAGAAGTTCAATAACTTTAACGCCACACTTTGAAATATTATTTGAGTATTTTAATTAATTTTCAATATTTTTGAGCTATTCCAATTCTAATGCCCTTAAGCTACGTGAAGGAACTGGGGGAGGATGTAGGATTACTGAAGAGAAAGTTGTTTGAAACCAACATCCTTCAACCTTTGATATTTATCACGCTGGGAGCTTACCCCTCACACGATTTCCCCAATTTTTGACTTTTAACTGCCTTACAGAGCTATTATTTTACTTTTCCATTGTTCGGGGTAGAGTAAAACAATCCCATATATAGACTATTTACAAAAAATTATCTATTTTGGTGGGTGAGGGCGGGTGAAAAAGTCAGTATGTGTTCCAGTCAGTCACATTACATAGTGCACATGCACCCAGATTTTTTTATTAATAAGTTACAAATTTAAGGATAAGAAATGGGAACTATATGAAGTAGGATAATACATTATCAATGAAGAAGCCACAAATCAGAATGATTAGAACAAAGAAAATAAAGGTTTGAACAGAAAAATGTACTGTGTATTTGACTCAGAGAATTGCCTTGTGGTTAAATGGCGGAGTAATACAACTAAAAGAAATTGATGACGTCTTTTTGTTTTTCTTCTTGTGTACAGAATTCAGCTAGTATTTTGATAAAAGGCAAAAGAAAAATTAGAAATTATATGCATTTTGACAATAGGAAAACAGGACAATCACAAATGAAGGAGTAAGATTTTAAGGGAAAGAATGAGTAAAAATATAGCACAGTGGTTTCTGCACCTAAATTCTGCGGGAGGAAGTGAAAGAGTCAAAGATCACTGGAGCAGGATGGGAAAGTGAGGGTCAAGGGCTTTCCACTATCTCTGGAGGTATTAACCACATGAAGTCCTTTAATAAATTCCATCGTAGCAAAGTCTCATAAGGGCATACAATTTCTGTCCTTTAGACATTGCAGGCTAAACCTTGAAGAAGCACTTGGCAAAGATAAAGCTTTAATGTTTAAAAATTAAAAAAAAAAGAAAAAGAAAACTAAGTTCCCTTCTTTCAAAGCATTTCCATCCCCTTGATGTTCCTCTGCTAAGAAAAAGTTCTAGCCTTGGGAGATTTCACCCTATGTATTAAAGCTTTGGCAAGGATTACTGTCAAAGGGATTGAGTGGGTGTTCACTTGGAATTAAAATTATAACTGTGTGCTAGACATCAGAGGTCAGCTTTCTGTCTATTGGAAATGTTCTAAGATTCTAAATACCAAGAAACATGTAGCCGATAAGGGTAAAAAATTTAAGTGAATGGGTGTGGAAAAGGCTTGGGGAATTCAAAGAATACCATTCCCTGTCCCCTAAGGCACTATAAGATCTGATAGGAAGTCATAAATACTCTTAAGGAAGGTAAAAATACTGGGATCTAACATTACGCTCAGACCAAAGTTGTTCTTCCTATCATTTGAGTGTTCTTATCCATAAATCACATTCTTCTCTAAGGAAAAAAAAAAAAAAAAGTCCTGCCTACATTACAGATTCTTTTTCTCAATTTTTTTTCTTTCTTATACAATATTTGAGAAGTTTTAATCTGTTTTCATTTAAGTTTTACTTTTAAAAGGTAGTTGTTCAAGTAATGGAGACTGGCTAACCAAGAATATTTATCTCCACTAGGTGCTGATTAACATGCTGTGCAGAATAAAGTTCAAAAATAGACATTATGTATATATATATTAAAATATATTATATGTATATCTGTGTGTGTGCATTCTTATTGAAGAGAGATTGAGGAACTAGAATACTTATTGCTGACACATTTTTCTGCCCTAGAGATAGCCTAGGGACATTTTGGCTGAATATTGAGCTTCAGAAGAAGATGCTTTTTTTTTTGTTTGTTTGTTTGTTTAATTATACTGGACTAATACTATAAATCTTTTAGTCTAAAATTGCTATTACCAGGGTCATATCAAAACAGAACAAAATTATTTGAAAGTATTTTGTTGTTGTTACTACATGATGCCTGTCGATTCTTACCAGTAACTGGTCTATTTCTTTTTCCCCTTTTTAGTGACAGATGTTACCCTGGTTTTAACTTCTAAATGGCTGCCCAAATACTGCATTTCCTAGTCTCTTAAGTGAATCATGACTGTTGTTTTTTTTTAGGATGATTGAATTTTCTACAATTAGTAATTCAGTGCCCTAAAAGTACAGATCAAAAAGATTTTGCATAAAAAAGTGAGACTATAGAACAAATATTTTAAAAGCACCACTGTAGCAGGAATAAAAAATAAGAGTAAAGTCAAAAGATCACCTAGAAACTGTTGAAATGATTAGAAGGCGATTGAGATTAGGAAGGTACAACATGTCAATTGGTCATCGAGAAAAGACAAGGTACTGAATAAAAACAGCAAGTTAAACTTTGACAAGTCTTGGTGACGACCAATCATATGCCATGGAGGAAGAGCATATCAAAAATAATTGAAATTTTGAAGAAGAGGGAAAAAAATGCAAGGTGGTGTCAAAGAAAGAATCAAGTTTGAGTTCCTGCAGTTCACTAAGTAAAGTATCTGTACATTCCAATCAATCTGGAGTCTCTATACTTAGGTTTTATGAGAAGAAGTTGAGTAATGCCTTGGCATGTAAGTTGGAAATAACCCTAATAGATAAAAGTTGTGGCTATCTCTTGTAAATAATACAATTATTATTTTATTGTATTATTTAAATTTGGTACATATCCTATAAAGATTGGATTTACTGAGGCATATATCTGCTTCCAAAAGAATATCTACTTAGCTTTGATCTAAAGTGATTCTTTTATCATTTGCTCCTGGATATAGAAATATCCCCATATACTGGCACTGAAAGCTACCCAGAGAATCAGAGGAGATAGTTTCTGTCTCTTGATCCAAATAGCAAAGTTTATACTGGCTTCCATAGCATTTCCAGATTTTATTCATGATATAAACTTTAATCAATCAGCCTTTTAATTTGTTCATTTTTTTTTGTAAATTCTTGCTAACTTAAAGTATAATTTCCTCTGTACAACATAGCTTTTTTAAGGAACAGAAAGCAGCTGAGATAATTTGCTCATTATCTTAAGATTTTATCAGTGAGACATTAAGACAAAAATAGGCAAATTCACCATAATTGATTCAAAAATTATTAAAACTTGTTCTTAAAATTTGAAGCTAGAGGGAAGTAGTATAATTGTCCCTATGATTCTCTAAAATCTGTTGTCTTTTATTCCTTACATCCCCTGGCTATAACCACAATATTCTTGCTCAGTTACTTAGGGACAAAAATGCAAACATGATAAATACTGTTTGAGGAAGAACTATCTGTGCACAAGAATCAAAGGTGAAGGACCTGAGGCTTGGTTGAGTAATGTCTGAATGAGTCAGCAAGATGATACCATTGTGGAACTAAGTCTGCTGATTTAATATGAAAGAAAGAATACAATAGACAAAAGTCACTGCAATCATCTTTCAATTTTCCTTTTCTATATTTAAAAAGATGTGCAAAATGGAAAACTACAGGGGACTTGAATGGAAATTGTATAATGGGTGACTCACAGGACTGGTTTTAAGCGCATGAATGTTTAAAGGTTGTTTTTTTATTATGGTTTTCATCTGTATTAATACTGTATATTAAATAAAGGACGTGTGCTGGGGTGTGCTGAGAAGCTCTTCTCTATAATCCCGGAAAACAAAAATATAATAAACTATAGGAAAAAGAAAGAAAGAAAGATTCAAATTAGGCACAAGGAAGAAAAAATTTTAATTTAATTTAATTTAATTAATATAAGTGATGGAATTTGCTATCAAAGGATATTGCAGATTACATATCAAGGGATGTTGAGATTACATTTATTAGGCTCTCCATAAATCTTTCCCCTGTCTCCCATCCCATCCCTTCCATCTCTGAGGTCATCAAGAAACCAGATCTTTGTTCTGAATAATTCACATTCACTAGTTTGAAGGATTTAACTAGATGATCTTTTCAAATTCCATCTCTTTACCTCTGTCTCCTAGAGCATCTGCATTTTTTTTTAAGACAGTGGTTGTCTCAGCGAAAATGAATGTAAGCTGGAATGATGAGAGTCCCTGAAGGAAGGGACTTTCAGAAAACTTGACAGCTTTTTCTCTTCGACAATTTTTTAAGCCTACAGTAGTCTGGCAAACAATTTAAATCATGAAAACTACACGGGGATGAAGTAGACTAGAATTCTCTGTCAAACAGCAGCAATGAGATCGCTAAGCTAAGTCGACTGCAATTGTCCAGTCTTCTGATGTCAAAGGCTTATTGGTAGTGAGTGAGCCTCACCCGGAATCCTATACGAGAAACAGAACCCTTAGAGAAAGGTTTCTTTATGTTGAATTGTTTTATCTCCTTCAGGTGTTCACAGTCATCTTTAAAATAATCATCAGTAGTCCTTCTTATACAAATGCTTAATAACTTTAAGGATCTAATTAAGGAAGTCCTCTGTTTGATATCCTTCCTAGTCCTCCTGGAAAATCATATTTTCAGGCACAGTTTTAATGTCAATATGGCATTTCTTGTCCATGGACTAAGGAAAATTCTTTCTAAATAGATAGCTCTGACCATCAGAAAGACTTTAGGGCTTTTGAGAGACAAACTGATACAAAGGCGGCGATAATGAAATCCAGAGATTTAGGATTAAATCATAAATGTTTTCACTTTCTTAGTGAAAGATTTGCTGGCCTCAAATAAACTGTTCTTGAGGAGATGAATTCATTAATTTTTTGAGAATTTAGGTTTTTTTTTCCCTCACTGGAATGCAAAAAATAGAGAAAGATATAAAGCATAGATTCGTGAGACAGAAAATTCTGTTTTTTTGCTTCCTTCTGTTTCTAACAGGCACATTTTGAAAAACAAAATTTGACCACAAGTGATAATCAAAAAGCATAGAATTACAGTGCACTACAACCTTTAGTCTTTTCAGGGGCATGTTTCTCACATTAAGAGAGGTATATGGCATGATAATGTCTGTGGCACAAGGCAAAATAAGATTTGTGAGGTTGTCAGGGAGGCTAAAATTTCCTGGGTTGTAGTTTCCATGCGACTCCGTGGTCCTGTTGAGCATTTCTTTAAAAAGGAGAGATAAATATCATTGTTCAAAGTTCTCAGGCAATTTAAGAATTTGAGGTTATTGATTGTCTATTTTCTGCTTGGCTATTGTGCTTTGTGTTGAATAGACTCAGACTTTTAACAATCTTGCTCCATTGTGGTTTCTGAAGCTTTGGAGGCTCTGCCTCATTTACTTTCTTCTACAGCTCATGCTCACAACACTTTCCTGTCTTTTATTGATTCTTGTCAGACTTTGGGCATGAAAACAATTATGATATGTAAAAGATTTGACACTAGGAATTCTTTTTGGGTTTAGCTTAGCATGCAGTAATGAACACGGAAAATGAAAGTTTCCTTTATAGATCTGGAGTCACCACCACCTTTGGAGTCCATGGAACCTAAAGGGTAAATCTGTTTCCTTTGTATGAGTTAGTCTCTTTGTATCTGTCTTCTCTCTTGATCATTAAGACATTTAAAGAGAAGTGTCTATATGGCGGAGGCATTTCCTGAGCCCTTACCTCCATAGAAATGCTTTTTCGCGGGTCAATTTGCACTTTAATTTCTATTTCTTTTTGAGTAACAGAATAAGGGTCTGTAAAGTGGTAATCCTGTTAAAAAAAAAATCGAAGATTAAATTATTTCTTTCCTCCTTTCTTCCTCCTTTTTCTTCTCTCCTTTCTTCCTGTTTTTCTTCGACACCTCACTCCCTTTTTGCTCCCTCTTTCTCTTCCTTTCTAGGACCATTCTAGATAGGAATTTACACCTCTCCTTTATTCCAGAATGATCAATTATGCCCCCTCTTTGCTTTGCTCAAGTTTTTATCATTGCGTATGAGCCTTCTCTGGGCCTGATGACCCTCTACCATATTTCGCTCTGCTCTGCACTGTAGCCAACTTGATTGCTGTGGGATCTTCCTTTTTTTCTCTCTTAACATGAAATTAATTGCATTAGTCATGCCAACAGCAAAGTTAACTCTGTGTGTGTGTGTGTGTGTGTGTGTGTGTGTGTGTGTGTGTGTGTACTGCAACTTGGGAAATCATTTGGGGACTGGTAGGGGACTTTGGTTAGAGTACTGGATATTCGATATTGGATGGCATGGGCCAGGAGTATTTCACCCCTCATCCCTTTACTCCAGGGCTGACATGGCTGATATTTGGGGCAAGACTCCTACTTCTTGTGGGGGCTGTCATGTGCATTGGAGGATGTTCATTTGAGTGGTATCTGGGGGGCGGGAGAGAAAATCACTTTTTGAGAACCACAGTTTCATTCTTTTGTCCATTCATTTACTCATTCAATCAGCAAAATTTTTTTTTCTTTAAGAAATGTACAAGCAGGATTGAAGGCATGTAGGCAGGCAGAAGGAGACAGGAGGAAGAAGCATTTTCTTTTCTTTTCATTTAGCTGCTCCCCCTGGATCTGGGACCTGGGGATGCATGTGGACTGCACTTCTTCAGAGGGAATGGACCCAACCGCCACTCCATGAAGGAGTGCCATCGGGGAGAGGAGCGTCAATATTTTTAGCCTTCTATGTCAGCTGCATTTCAGCTTGTCAGTGGGAAAAACTGGTGAAAATTTGAAAGTCAAAATATTTTCCCCTTCTCTACCTTAGGGCACTTTTCCTGTAAGAGCTCAGTCTCCTGTCTGGCTCCTCCTCTCTCACTTGGAGGGTCTGCCAGGTTTCCTTTTGATTGGTGATTCTGATCCTTTTGCTTTATCAGAGATGAAGTGCTTTCTTGTTATTGTTCATCTCTAGTTTACCTAATTGTTCTTTGTTTGTGTCTCACCTCTCCTGTCACTCATCTAACAATTCCCTGTATGAAATTCCTTCTGTGGTATTTAATGCGACTTTCAGTTTCCTGGTTAGCCCATGCCTAATAGGTGATGCAAAACCTGCTGTTGTACTTGTTTATATGCCTGCCACATTCTACTAGACTGTCCACTGCTTGAAAGAATTTACTTTGGTTAGCTTGATATCTCTCATACCTAATGCAACAGTTCCTGGCATTTATTTGTTGAAACACTCTAATACACTTATTAGTTCCTTGTGTCAGCACAGCCTATCCATTATCCAAATGCCATGACTTATAGTTGTGCCTTGTTTTGGAATTCCTATTTTCCTGACTACTATCTACACTTGAACAATTTTTATAAGTTTAATTAGTGGATATAAATAAATAAAAGGCTAACTGTTAGTACAGAAGAGAAAGGGAAATGGGAAATAAATGGTAAGCTTTTTAGTAATAGGAAAACATACGGCACCAACAATTATTTGGACTATTATAAAGCAGTAACTACGGTTTTGGGAATTCTTAAGAAACATAAACATCTAAAACCATGGAGAAACAGAGTCAGAGATTTATTTTTCCCTCTAGTTTCTTTGCAGCTTCCCAAGAATTCCTGCAGTGTACTTAGCAAAAAGGACCCACTTGATAGATATTTGCATTTTGATGAATTTGTCTGGTGAAGACCTCCCTCAAGCAAAATAAAGAATCGGAGTGCATATTGAAATATTTTAATACTTCAGCCACATTACTCTTATTGACCTAAAAAAAGGTAAAATAACTCATGAGAAAGTTTTATGACTAGGGGTTCTTTGAGAGTCAATTTTGAGTAAGGATCATGTTTTTGAAGATAAAAGCAGATTAAAAACATAAAGAATAGTTAGAGAGGCAGGAGAGAAGATGACCAGAAAATACTGAGGTGAGAGTAGACTGTGTGTCCTCTTGAATTTGTCTCTTTGTGCAAAGACAATCCATTTCATAAATATTCAGATTATCGTATGTTCTTTTCATGTTTCCCCATTCAAAAGTGACTATAGTGTTGGTTGACTCTGGAAGCGACATGCCCTCTGCCCATGTGG